>CM034349.1:138372225-138569618 GCA_019925275.1 Mytilus edulis
TGAAACTGGTAATAACTGTTGAAAACTTATTTTCATAATTTCGTTGAATCAAATTTTAATTCGGAACAATTATAATGTTCATACAGTATAATCGAAAGTAAACAGTTTTGTATATGCTGTACGATTTTTTTGTTTACCTTTGTTGTTTATCGACCGTGGTAGCGTCACGCTTCAATTATTTACCTGTCATACCTGTACAGGTATATTCATTTTACTAATCATGGATCCCGTGTACGGGTGTCTGATAGATATATTGTCAAATTTTCTATGTGACTAATTGATAAATGGATTAACATGTGGTGGAATTAAGTTAAATACTGTTGTTTGATTGTTTTTTTATTCTCATGCAGGTAGGGACATAGAATATTGGATTACACTTACGTTTACACCGTTGCCATCTACTGTTCTGGTGCTACAAACTAATTGAAAATGACAACTGCTTCGGAGGAAAGAGGATATCGCAGACTTTCATCGATATTTCAGGCACCAATACTAAACCCTAAATCATGCCACAGGTGCAAGGGGTCAGTTTATCAAGCAGAGAAAATGGGGCCTGTCCACGACGTTTTATTTCATAAGGCATGTTTCAAATGTGTGGATTGTGGCACCCATCTGAACATCAAAAATTATTTTTCGAACCAGCTTGAAGCCAATGACCGTGAGATTTACTGCCATGCACATGTTCCTCGTGTTGGCGCAGCGAAGTACGATAAGAATGCCCTTGGAATTAAACAGGCAGTGGACGTCCAGACTAACTACAAAAAACATTCGAGAAAACTAAATCCGCAGATTAGAAAAGCGGGTACAATACGAAATCCAAGTTTTGATTACCAAGCAATGGCCATCAGAACAGCAGTGTCGGCACCCAGTACAAGAAATTCTAAAGTGATAGAACCAATCGCAAATATCGATTCCAATGCATTGCATATCAAAGGTGCCATAGATGCTCAGCTGTTGACTAGAGGCAACCAATTCCCACATGACAAACATCACTTTCCTCCAAATATAGTAAGTATTGAAAATATTTATACATCTCCACATTTAAAATCACATTTGTGTACATGTTTTATCCTAATAATTGCCCGGCACGTTATTATCTTATGTTGATGGAGTGATGCACTAAAAAGAAAACGAATACTTAACGGTAATTGAGCTTTTGAACCATTGGTATACCTACAATTTTATGACAGACCTCACTTATTTTCAAAAATAGTAAAAACAGATACATGTAACTTGTCCAAAACTATCAACCTATAATCTTCCCACAATGGAACTATTGGTCAACAGGTCAAAAGTAAAAACACAAAAATACTGAACTCCGAGGAAAATTCAAAAAGGAAAATCAAAAATCAAAAGGCAAAATCAAAAGTCCAAACACATCAAACGAATGGATAACAACTGTCATATTCCTGACTTGGTACAGGCATTTTCTAATGTAGAACTCACGAAACGAAAAACATAAACTGCCGTCGAAGTGTCTTAAAATTTGTCAATAGCAACCAAGTACTTCATGATGTGTTCCATCAGTAAGGAAAACAGGTAAAAAATGTCAAATGACACTTTGTAGCTTCCGAAAAGCTGACTTTTTTAACTACCACATTACTAACAGATACATTGCTTGTTTAGTTTATAATAACATTAAAGAAAGATCATACCATGAAATGAAAGATAAAATTAGGGGAAAAAAACAAAGACTAATTACCAAACAGGAAACATGAGACCTGAACACGAATATTGCAAATAACTGGGATTATTTCACGTGCTCTGGAAGGGTAAACTGTCAGTATTTCTGGTAGCGTCTAATTCTGTAGGACATTATAAAATAAACGTTGTGCACACAACCAAAAACATATTACACTCGCATATCTCTATTATTGTCTTAGAGTAAAGCAAGCAAACTTATTTGTAATTTGGATTATTTATAAATGTATCAACTTTTCCTCAGTGGACCAGTGTTGTTCAATACATATTACAGCAGTTACGTTTAGTATATAAAGTAATATGTTCCGGGTGTTTTAATGTTTTTCTTCCTTGCATATGATGTTTCCATTGTTAGTAGGCTATAAAACTGGTAGTTATGTGCATTCATCCATTAAATATGATATGAATGTTCTGCATCGAAAATATATAAAACCGGTAACTAGAATGAGTAAGCTAGTATAACTTACATACCACACCATTAGTGTTACACACTACACTGCGTTCCAATTATTGACAGTAACTCATGAAACATTAGAGTTGTCTAATATTTACCCATTATACAGAAATGGAGTTGTAAGAAACACACAAGCACCAGGAATGGATAAATTGGTGCATTTTCACATCAAAAAGAATTCCTGTTTTAGTTTTTTCATGACAGTCTTTTTTTTATATAAGAGATTTTTCTTGATGAATGTGGGTTATCTTCAGTTTAAAATCATAAAATTACTTAGTCTTTATCTTTATCACCAGAAAAATCGAGAGATACACCATAAGAGTTAAGGTCTGATTTTGGTTTTATTACATAAATCAGATGTTACATTGGTTTTCATCAATACGCAATTGAGATCATACATTTTGAACATGGCTTTCTAACACGTGTTTTTCGTCCTGAACATGAATGAAATATTTGCCACTGGACGTTAAGCAACCAACAATCAATTGTAACACGTTTTCACAAGTTCTATATATTATAGTAAACATTTTTGAATGTGACCTGCTACAAATACACTATTATGACACGACTTTGCTTATTATAATTCTAAAATCTAAAATCTTTTACTCTTGACCATGCATGGTCAGTTATAAGTACATGATTGTATGAAAAAGACCTTGCATTATATCATTCCATTTAAATCTTACTCTCATTACTTGTTTTTCCACCTTTTATCAGCTGACGTCTGTTGGTATAAAATATTAAATCTTACATGAATGTCTTCTATTGAATAAGTGAAAAAGGCCACATGATACCCGTTTAATTGAATGCCTGTAAGATTATCCTTGAAAAAAAGAAATGGAACACCTTTTGAACATATGTTAAGGTTTTGTGGAGTTTTTATATTATCATTGTGAAATTGAGGCTTCAGTTTGAAGTCACGATTTGCCATCTTGACTGGTTTAATCACTTTGGTGGTGTCTTGAAGTCTCTGATTGTCATTCTATCTTTTTTTTCCACGGTGCCTTATAGTCGCAATTTGCCAACATGGTTTAATCATCTAGGTGGTGCCTTGAATTCTCATTTTGTCATCCTGTCTGGTTGAATAATATTCTTTGTGGTCTGAAGTATCGGTTTGCAATCCTCCCCGGTTTTGTCTTCTGTGTGGTTGTTAAAGTATCGGTTTGTCATGCTGTCCGGTTTGATCTTCTAAGTAATGCCGTGAATTCTCAGTTTGCCATCCTGTCCGGTTAAATCTTCTGTGTGGTGTCTTGAAGTATCGGGTTACCATCCTGTCCAGTTTGATCTTCTAATTGGTACCTTGAATTGAAATGTGGTATTTTGAAGCATAGATGTAATGTGGTGTCTAGAAGTTAAGTTTTGATATCCAATCCTATTTGATTTTCTCAGTAGTGCCCTGAAGTCGCAGTTTGCCATCCTATCCGGTATCATCAATATTCTTGATGGTGCCTTGAAGTCTTGGTTTGCCATCCCTTTTTGTTCAATCTTTTAGGACGCATCTTGAAGTGTCAATTTGTCATCTTGACTGCTCCTCAGGTTTAATCCACTATTTTCTACATTTGAATGCCTGTACCAAGTCAGGAATATGACAGTTGTTGTCCATTCGTTTGATGTGTTTTATCATTTGATTTTGCCATTTGATTAGGGACTTTCCGTTTTGAATTTTCCTCGGAGTTCAGTATTTTTGTGATTTAACTTTTTAGACTTAAACCAAGTTATTCGATTTGAACTGCCTCTAACGGGCTGTAAAACTGTGAAAAAGCATATTAAAATTCAGGTTAATGTCGTCGGTCTAGTACATAGCCACAAAATTATAGCATACTCTTGAAAACTTAAAATCGTTATCCTACCGTTTTAAGAATCTTCGACATTTTTTGTCATACAAGTGTCATTATATTAATTTCACCTTTTGACCGATTTACAGTTAGTTTTCTATTCACAAAGAAGAAAAAGGTTTAAATATAACATTATGTCGATTTTCATTTATAAAACAAAATGATATTTAATGTATAGATTGAAAATAACCGTATAAGAAAGTCTTTAAATCTACATAAAAAGTCCATTACATGACTTAAAATGATCTGAAATCAATATGATGTTATTGACAAGCCGCAAGATTGAATCACATAAACCAATGTCATTTACTGACGAAAAGAAACGAAAGACCTAAAATTTTAATGTGAATTTCAATGCAGTCATTCTTTAAACGTTGCAATAATATCCTAATGTCGTTTACCTCAGTCTCAGGTACAAAACTGTATTAAGTAAAATATCAGCAATACAAGTTCATTAAAATAATGGCTCGGGGATAAACAATTTATCTTAAATGTCAATTGAGGTGGATTGTGCGTTTACTTAGTTAAATGTAGATGTTTGCATGCATCGATGCTTTAGATATGTATGTGTTAGGTTTTACTTTTACTCTCTGTACTCCTAAGTACTTGTACCACAAAGGACCGTGCGAAGAACATTTGAAGTAGCCATACTTCCTTTATATCTTTACCTATTTATATCCTTTTTGTTAACTGAATACCTTTTATATATACTTAATATATCCTTATTGAAGCGCTACTGCCATCTTATCCTTACCTTGTCCGTACATGCTTTTGAGTGTTTGCCAGTGGCGGATGTATCATACAGAACTTTCCATAAAGGGGGGAGGCACTGACTGACCTAAGTGGGATCCGCTCCAGTCATGAGTCTGTGATTCCATATACTATCAACCAAATATTTCTCACGAAAAGGGGGCCCGGGCTCCCTAGATCCGCCTATATTTACACCTTTTTTTTTTATAGTAATCCGTGTCTGTACAGAAAACATGTTTTAGTAGCCCTTCTCCCCTTTCATCTTTACTTGTACCCGTACGAAGAACACGATTATGTATCCCTACTCTTTTTTCATCTTTATCTGAATACCACGTTCTATAAGACAAGGTCCGTTTTTCTGTTCTGAAGAGTAAATTGTTTTTTGTATAATGCAATTTTGGACTGTACCAGATAAACTATCGGTCATAGATTTTTACTGCTTTTAATGTTAAACTAATTATTATTTCATCAAACTTTTTGATTTGCAATATTTGTCCTTTAATTTAATTGCATTTACTTTCAAGTTGGTTAAGAATCCCTATAAAACGTTTTATTATATATATTTTAATTATAAGCCTTCTTATTGTCAAATTATTTCTATTTATTATGTCAGAATTACTTAGTCCTAACATGTCTGTAATCCGCCATTCATTAACTTCCTTTGTTAATCTTTTGTGTTTTAAGTGTCATACGATAATCTCGTCTCTATTGTGAAATCGTAATCTAGCAAAACTCTTAATTTTATTCTGTTTTCTGAAGTGTTTACTCCAGTTAGAGTCGGGTATCTGGCAACATCCGCTATATTTGTAAAATAACTTTTATTCCATTCAGAAATCATTAAATTCTTTATTACTGCAAACCGGGATTTGTGCCTAATTCTACCAGTGGAGTGAAAGCGAGCACTCTAAGGCAAGTGACTAGGTCCTAGTCAATCTCTATCATTGGCATCGCCTATTTCTACAACCAGTCGTGTTGTATCTCGCTATCATCGTCATTCCAGAAGCCAGTTTCCCTGTTTCGCATCTCAAATATGTTCAGAGAAGATAACTCCAAAACTTGTGTTTGGATTTAAGAAGTCGGGGCCCACCGGAATGTTCCGTTGGTGAATTTATATAGGGCTGCATTTACTGGCCTGATAAATACGCCATGGTCGTTCCTTTTTATCGGTCGTCCATATTACAGTCTGATTTTTTTGGCCTGAATATACAATGATCGAAAAGCTAAAAATCAGTAAACAAGTAAAACCATACTGATTTCGTTTTCTTGACCACCACTTGATTTTTAATGATTTATTGGGCCATTTGTAGATAGATGTTCATTAAATGTTTAAACTACTAGGAGTTAAAACTATTTGGGAACTTTTATGGTATTGTTTTGTATACCAGTAAGTCATACATAATCTTTCGACACCAAGGCTGTTTTGATTGAGTTATTATTCTCTTCGCGTTAAGTTTCACCACTTTGATAGAACGACAATAGAAGACGGACAATAAATTAAAAATCGGTCTTTATTGTCATAAGTCTTATAGTGTCGAATCATTCAAACTGGTAAATCTTAGTGCAAAGATAAAGATTATGATACTTATTCGATTTGTTTTCTTTTATTTTGGATTTATCTTTTTTCTTACCCATTGGACAATGAATAGACATGAAAAGGATGATACAATTTTATCTGATCTTTTCATGGGTAAACAGTTCGTTGTTCTAACACTAAATTATATGTATTCACCAGCCCTCGTCAATGGTTTTATTGAAGGGTCGAACTATTGACATATATATTTTGTGAACGTGGGTGTGGGCATTTTTTTTATAATTTTTTTCTTCATCAAATTAGTTGTTAAGTTGAGACCCATTTATACCATGTTTGTGATAAGTCAATAAACTTTGTAAAATGTACTATGTTGATAGACACTTAAGGTTGAATAAAGAATCAGCTACCTATCCCCTTTACAAACTAGCTGTGTGATATTAGATCTCTTGTATCTAGGCTCGGATCTTGCATGCACAGAAGAAGTCTACGAGCATGATTTTTACACAAACAAAACCTTTTCTAGTTGAAACTTGTTTAACAAAAATACATATCTTGAAATGTTGTTAAAACATCTGTTTTATTCAGTGCGCATAAAGTTAATTTATGAAGTTTAATTACTTGATAAAATGAAATGCATCACTGCATTTGAGAAAATTAAACTTTCAAATAGCACAATTTTATATTTGATCAATGAACAAAACAAAAACACAGCTCTCTCCAGTTTTATCCTAGAATTTAACGCTGAAAATCCTTCTTATTTTTTCTATCACGATGGATACAGTTTTATTGAGTAGAGAATTTTATAACTGAATTACGAATAACAAAGTTGAAATGAATTATGATTGATATATGATTGAGTTTTACGTCACTTTTATCACTGTTGTGCTTTTTCGTGGCTGTCAAATTTTATTGATGGAGGAATCTGGAGTGCCCTTCTGTAGGAAAAATGACAATCCTAGTCAATTAAAATTGGGAGTCGAGTGCCCTGTCCTGTGCGGGATTCGAACTCACAACCGAAGTGTTAACTGGCTAGTAATACAGTAGTACAGTCAGAGAATAACAAATAACAAGGTCGTGTTTTTTTTCTGACTGTTTATGACGTCTTTTACACTAAATCCATTGGTTGTTGGATGTGTACGGATTGGTAATTTGGTCTTAGATGCATGATTTTTTTCAGTAGTTAGTGGCTTTGAACTAGCTGTAATTAACTGCGAGTACTCGCATGTCTATACCTAGTGTCTTTTTGTTGTTGGGATGTGCAAGTACCCGGCCACGACCACTTGTATTTTTGTCCATCTGATGAGTTCAGCCTTTTTCAGCTGATTTATACAGTTCGTTCATATGTTGTACTGTTATACCACTGTCCCATGTTAGGGGAGAGTTTGGATCCCGCTAACATGTTTAACCCCGCCACATTATGTATCTATGTGCCTATCCCAAGTCAGGAGCCTGTAATTTAGTGGTTGTCGTCTGTTTATGTGTTAAATATTTGTTTTTGTTCATTTTTTGTACATAAATAAGGCCGTTATTTTTCTCGTTGGAATTGTTTTACATTGTCATTTCGGGGCCTTTTATAGCTGGCTATGCGGTATAGCTGACTATGCGGTATACTGAAGGCCGTACGGTGACCTATAGTTGTTAATGACTATGTCTGTGTCATTTTGGTATCTTGTTGAGAGTTGTCTCATTGGTAATCATACCGCATCTTTTTTTTTTATATTCGACTACTTGGACGAGACCCCAAACAAATTGTGACAACCGTAACCAAATTACAATGAGGTAGAATCAGTTTCTTTATATATATATATTTTTTTATATACACCAGTATTAACATGCAGATTGCCAACACAAAAATTTTTACAGCAGAGAAAAAAGGACGTTGTCTATATAGGACCTCCAATAATGAACAAAACCCATATTATGTCAGATATAAAAGTCCCGAAATGACTAGGGCCATTTCTTAAAAAGCGTTTTTAGTTTAAAAAGGTCAAAATGGATTACTTGATTATTATTGCCAAAGATGTTTTAGTCTGGGTTTACTGAGACGTCTGACAGTAGGGTTTCAGAACTAGTTGGAGAGAAAAGCTGCTGTAGACGACATACAAAAACAATTGTTTTGAATAAGAAGACAAAATCCTATCGAATCTGTCACAGCTATAGTCGATATTAGGGTGTGTTAATGAGTCAAATAATTATATGAAAACACAACGTTTATTTTGATTTAATTAGTAATACTCTTAATCATAATAACAATATAAAAACTATGTGTAGTGGGCGGATTCGAGCTAAATTTTACATAACTATGTCAAGATTTTAAAAAGATTTTAAGAGATGTTAACTGAGATTTATTTTACGTCTTTTAAAATTTAAATACTTGTCATGCACGGGTGGGCGGTTCAACCTAGACAGATCAAATGAACAAATAGCTTAACATAAAAGACCATTTGCGTAAAATATTGAAATTATTTATATATACTTAAGCTCCCGATTATTATCATGTGGGTAGGTGTAGGCTATTCTTATGATGTCAGAAGACAAAAATCTTCGATCACGTATATTTTACTTTTTTTCTGCACAGTATAGACGTTGAATAAGTAATTGATAAATGATAGACGACGATAATTCAAGATGTAATTTAAAATACACTTCATTTTTAAAACCTTATTTCGTCCGTATGATAAGTTTCGTAAGACCACAATTTAATAGGTTGATATTTAAATACTAAACAGTGCATATTATAATTTGTTATGTAGTTGCTGTATAACAGAGGATAATGTACTATTAGAAACAATTTTTGAACTTGCTAAATAATGTGTTTCGCGCACTTTTAAAAGTATTTATTTTTTATGACCAGAATATTGTGAACTATTATTTCGTTTGAATGCAACTTGCCAAGTTGTACTATTACTAAAAAGAATTTGAATATAATATAGCTCATCCCCCGCCACATACTTCATCTGCCTGTCCCAAGTCACCGAGAAGCCTGTTATTCAGAGGTTTCTTTTGGTTGCTAAAAAAGGGACGAAAGATACCAGCGGAACAGTCAAACTCATAAATCGAAAATAAACTGACAACGCCATGGCTTAAAATGAAAAATATAAACAGACAAACAATAGTACACATGACACAACATAGAAAACTATAGAATAAATAAAGGCAACAGTATACCGCTGTTCAAAACTCATAAATCCATGGATAAAAAACAAAATCGGGGTAACAAACTAAAACCGAGGGAAACGCATTAAATATAAGAGGAGAATAAGCAACACGAACCCCACCAAAAACTAGGGGTGGTCTCAGGTGCTCCGGAAGGGTAAGCAGATCCTGCTCCACATATGGCACCCGTCGTGTTGCTATCTGCCGTATTGGCTTTCGTTTTTAATATCTAGATATGGGGTCTACAAAAAACATAGAGTTGTCTGATCAATATGTCAAAAGTCTGACTCGCCCGTCTAGAAAAATTGTAAAGTAGTTTCAGACGCCATGATTGATTGAACTGCGACTAACACCATATTCCAGATGTTATATACAAAAAATAATTACTACAGAGACATACACAGGACCACGTACATTAACATGTAAAGGGGATTATAAAATACCAATAGACAAAATAAGTTAAGAAAAACTATATGAACTGTGTGATACCGAAAAATTACAATCGCTGAACAAAGAAAATTCTGTTTGAAGAATGTTTACAGTAACTTTTATAACCTGTTGTACACCATGTCATGCTATTGTATAATGCTGGTTATACACCATGTCATGCTATGGTATCATTTTGGCAGTCGAATTTCTTATACGATTGAGGATGATGTTTTTTGGATTAATCAATCAAAAAATTAAAAATCTAGCAATCGTTCATTTTAAAACTCGTATTGCCCCAAAACAAATATAGCATAGGAAAAGGGTTAAGCAGAATACACCTAATTAAATGTAGTGTGTTATCCTTTGTATAAATAATTGTTCACACTCTTTTTCTCCCAAACATAAATTAAAAAAAAGAACACGAACTAATAAAAATAACCATCATGGAGCAACTATATAACTACATGAAAACATAGAACACTTTTCAAATTGAATTAAGTATTGGTTTATTACTTTTGTTCTTTTAGTACAAAAAGCGACAACGCCTCATAGATGCACAGAAGAAATTAGAAGAAGAACTGAGAAAAGAGGAAGATGCCGTGATAGATGAAATGATGAAAAAACGATCAGAAGAAAATAATAAGCTTTCAGAGGAAATAAAGAAAGAATGGGAAGTCAGACTGAAAGAGCTGACGGAGAAATTTGACAAAGAAATGGGCAAAAAAAGTAAAAAGCTTAGAGATTCAGAGAAAAAGGTACTTTAAAATGTTTAAGATTGAAATAAATAGAATCCTCAAGTATAAAGGGGAACATTTTGAGCGAGACTACTAACTCTTAAATGTACATTGACCATGAGGTCTTCATGGAGCTGTAGATCTGAAACTTTTTTTCGAACATAATATTTGTAAGCTTTTTAAACTTTTTAAAAGGATCACCGAAGTCGAACCCTCGTAGGAACATGTTATTGCAGCATTGCAAGTAACTGGCATTTAAAAGCTGCAGTTCTTAAGTTTTCAGCTTTAACAGTTTGCGTAGGATTGATTAACTTGCGAGGGTAGGGACAGTTGTAACATCTGGTTAGGAGTGCCTTACAAGGCGAGGATATCACATAATGATATATCATTTAAACATAAACAAATAAAACTATTGAATGAACATTGTTGGTATGATAAAAACTTCAAAAACCTAATGACAAATTGGTATTTTATTTAGCTGTCATATTTGAGTTTGACAGGAATATCCAAGAGAGCGTGAGAATTTGTTTGTCTATTTTCACCTTTACGGGATCCCAGTAAGAGTAACTCCTTTTACTAATATAAGCAAATGTATACGGTATCTTGGATATAGAGGAATTCAATTAACAACAATCGAGATAAAAACTTGAGATAAGATGTCTTTAAAATAAAATGATATCCACTTTGATTCAACTACTGTAAACAGTGAAACCTTTTACCCAATTTACTTAGTGTATTACACATTCCTTACTTGACCTGAAGAGTTTATTTGTCTATTGCACAAAATAGGCTAAATATGATAACAAAATACTTATAATTCTTCCCTAGATACATAGATTTGATTTGCAAGTGTGTTTGTTTACCCGTAGAAAGGGGAGGATGAAGCGATCCCGCCACATTCTTTAAGTGCGTGTCTCCAAGTTCGAAACTTTTTATCCAGCGGTTGTTGTTTGTTGCTGTCTGCCAAAATAGTTTTTCTTTTTATAGTTTTAACATTTGGTTGTTTCTATTCTCAATGTTATATTTAGGAGGATATTTGGATTGACATCAATAACCCCATTCCTCCCCTAGGAGACAGATTTGCTTTCTGATATCTCCCTTTGTGTCAGTGCCAATAATAAAACAGCAATATTGAATATAAGTAGTATTTAAAACAAATTTAAAGCACTTTGTTGTTGACAAAGTATGAACTGAATGTTTTCTCCAGTTCCTTTTCAATCACTTGAAAAGGTTAATACTGCTAATGAAAATGAAATAAGATAAGTAAAGGAGAACAGCATTCTAAGACATTTTCATTTAATTTCGGGGCCTTTTATAGCTGATTATGCGATATGGGCTTTGCTCATTGTTGAAAGCCGTACGGTGACCTATAGTTGTTAATTTTGTGTCCTTTTGGTCTCGTGTGGAGAGTTGTTTCATTGGCAATCATACCACATCTTCTTTTTTATATTTTCAGAAGAACACATAAACGTTATCAACAGTTATAGCAATTATGTTTATATTTTCATTATAGCTGATGACTGTTAACTTTGAAAACCAGAAAAGAGAATTG
Source organism: Mytilus edulis (assembly GCA_019925275.1). Lineage (NCBI taxonomy): Eukaryota > Metazoa > Mollusca > Bivalvia > Mytilida > Mytilidae > Mytilus > Mytilus edulis. The sequence continues at coordinate 138,384,368 of CM034349.1, forward strand.
GGAAATATAATAGAAAGAAAAAAGGCAGAAAAGAGACAAAACATGACAATACGTGTACGAGAAAAAGAACAAAGAAAAATGGCGCATTTGGTTGAAAAACAGAGTCAGCAAATGTTACAGCTGTTGGCCGCAAAACAAGAAGAATTAAAACAGGAAGTGGCTCAAGAACTGGTATGTGTTTGTTTATCTTATTTGTATTTGTCTGTTTATAAAATAACAAGAACAAATGTAGTGATACTTATATTTACTTTACCAAAGGTAGATGACTACGAGAATGTCTGACTTAATACACCTATTGATCCCTCTGAATATCACACACCTGTACATCCATCTGAATGTCATTCACCTGTACATCCGTCTGAAGGTCATACACCTGTACATTCATCTGAATGTCACACACCTGTACATCCATCTGAATGTTACACACCTATACATCAATCTGAATGCAATAACCCTGAACATCCATCTCGATGTTACACACCTATACATCAATCTGAATGCAATACCCCTGAACATCCATCTGAATGTTACACACCTATACATCAATCTGAATGCAATACCCCTGAAAATCCATCTCGATGTTACACACATATACATCAATCTGAATGCAATACCCCTGAACATCCATCTCAAAGTTACACACCTATACATCAATCTGAATGCAATACCCCTGAAAATCCATCTCGATGTTACACACATATACATCAATCTGAATGCAATACCCCTGAACATCCATCTCAAAGTTACACACCTATACATCAATCTGAATGCCATACCACTGAACATCCATCTCAATGTTACACACCTATACATCAATCTAAATGCAATACCCCTGAACATCCATCTCAATGTTACACACCTATACATCAATCTGAATGCAATACCCCTGTACATCCATCTGAATGTCACGCACCTGAACATCCATCTGAATCCAATACACCTGTCCATCCATCTGAATGTCGCACACCTGTACATCCATCTGAATGTCACACACCTGTACATCCATCTGAATTTCACACACCTGTACATCCATCTGAATCCAATACACCGGCACAACCATCTCAATGTCACACACCTGTACATCCATCTGAATGTCACACACCCGTACATCATCTGAATGTCACACACCTGTACATTCATCTGAATGTCACACACCTGTACATCCATCTGAATGTTAGGGAGCTACCATTTGATTTTTATGGGGGGGGGGGGGGGGGCTAGGATGAAAAAAAAATTCCTGCATTTTTTTTAGTTGTAAATTCTGTCCTGCCTTTTTATTTTTCACTCTATTCGGTCCTGCCTTTTTTTATTAGTTTATCCTGATTTTTTTTACCTAAATTGTCATCCTGCCTTTTTTTGGCAAAGTGTCTCATCCTGCCTTTTTTTTTTACTCAAAACTCCTGTCCTGCCTATTTTTAGCTCACCTGGCCCGAAGGGCCAAGTGAGCTTTTCCCATCACTTGGCGTCCGGCGTCCGTCGTCCTGCGTCCGTCGTCGTCCTGCGTCCGTCGTCGTCCGTCGTCGTTAACTTTTACAAAAATCTTCTCCTCTGAAACTACTGGGCCAAATCAAACCAAACTTGGCCACAATCATCATTGGGGTATCTAGTTTAAAAAATGTGTGGCGTGACCCGGTCAACCAACCAAGATGGCCGCCACGGCTAAAAATAGAACATAGGGGTAAAATGCAGTTTTTGGCTTATAACTCAAAAACCAAAGCATTTAGAGCAAATCTGACATGGGGTAAAAATGTTTATCAGGTCAAGATCTATCTGCCCTGAAATTTTCAGATGAATCGGTCAATCGGTTGTTGGGTTGCTGCCCCTGAATTGGTAATTTTGAAGAAATTTTGCTGTTTTTGGTTATTATCTTGAATATTATTATAGTTAGAGATAAACTGTAAACAGCAATAATGTTCAGCAAAGTAAGATCTACAAATAAGTCAACATGACCAAAATGGTCAGTTGACCCGTTTAGGAGTTATTGCCCTTTATAGTCAATTTTTAACCATTTTTCGTTAATTAAAGTAATCTTTTACAAAAATCTTCTCCTCTGAAACTACTTGGCCAAATTAATCCAAACTTGGCCACAATCATCTTTGGGGTATCTAGTTTAAAAAATGTGTGGCGTGACCTGGTCAACCAACCAAGATGGCCGCCACCGCTAAAAATAGAACATAGGGGTAAAATGCAGTTTTTGGCTTATAACTCAAAAACCAAAGCATTTAGAGGAAATCTGACATGGGATAAAAATGTTTATCAGGTCAAGAACTATCTGCCCTGAAATTTTCAGATGAATCGGTCAATCGGTTGTTGGGTTGCTGCCCCTGAATTGGTAATTTTGAGGAAATTTTGCTGTTTTTGGTTATTATCTTGAATATTATTATAGATAGAGATAAATTGTAAACAGCAATAATGTTCAGCAAAGTAAGATCTACAAATAAGTCAACATGACCAAAATGGTCAGTTGACCCCTTTAGGAGTTATTGCCCTTTATAGTCAATCTTTAACCATTTTTCATAAATCTAAGTAATCTTTTACAAAATCTCCACTGAAACTACTAGGCCACAATCATCTTTGGGGTATCTAGTTTGAAAAATGTGTCTGATGACCTGGCCATTCAACCAAGATGGCCGCCACGGCTAAAAATAGAACATAGGGGTAAAATGCAGTTTTTTGCTTATAACTATGAAACCAAAGCATCTAGAGCAAATCTGACAAGAAGTTAAATTGTTAATCAAGTCAATATTTATCTGCCCTGAATTTTTCAGATGAATTGGACAACTGGTTGTTGGGTTGCTGCCCTCCAATTGGTAATTTTTAAAGAAATTTTGCCGTTTTTGGTTATCTTGAATACTATTATAGATAGCGATAAACTGTAAACAGCAATAATGTTCAGCAAAGTAAGATCTACAAATAAGTCAACATGACCTAAATGGTCAATTGACCCCTTAAGGAGTTATTGCCCTTTATAGTCAATTTTTAACAATTTTCATTAATTTGGTAAATTTATGTAAATTTTTACCAAATATAGTTCTCTGTTACTAATGGGCAAAGTTCATGATAGATATAATTGTAAGAAGCAAAATCGTTCAGTAAAGTAAGAACTTCAAACACATCACCATCACCAAAATACAATTTTGTCATGAATCCATTTGTGTCCTTTGTTTAATATGCACATAGACCAAGGTGAGCGACACAGGCTCTTTAGAGCCTCTAGTTTTCAAATTTCATCCTAAGCCCCATAAAAATCAAATGGTAGCTCCCTTACACACCTATCATCCATCTGAATGTCACACACCTGTACATCCATCTGAATGTCACACACCTGTACATCCATCTGAATGTCACACACCTGTACAACCATCTCAATGTCATACACCTGTACATCCATCTTAATGTCATACACCTGTACATCCATCTGAAGATCACATACTAGTACAACCATCTGAATGTCTTACACCTGTACATCCATCTGAATGTCACATACCTGTACATCCATCTGAATTTCATACACCTGTACATCGATCTGAATGTCACAAACCTGCACAACCTTCTCAATGTCACACACCTGTACATCCATCTGAATGTCACACACCTGAACATCCATCTGAATGTCACACACCTTTACATCCCTCTGAATGTCATACACCTGTACAACCATCTGTAGGTCATACACCTGAACATCCATCTGAATGTCATACACCTGTCCATCCATCTGAATGTCACACACCTGTACATCCATCTGAATGTCACGCACCTGTACGTCCATCTGAAGGTCACACATCTGTACATCCATCTGAATATCGCACATGTACATCCATCTGAATGTTACACACCTGTACATCCATCTGTGACATTCTGTAAATCCATCTGAATGTCACACACCTGTACATCCATCTGAATGTCGCACACCTGTACATCTATCTGAAGGTCATACACCTGTACATCCATCTGAATGTCAAACACCTGTACATCCATCTGAATGTAATACACTTGTACATCCATCTGAATGTCATACACCTGTACTTCCATCTGAAGGTCACACACCTGTACATCCATCTGAATGTCACACACCTGTACATCCATCTGAATGTCACACACCTATACATTCATCTCAATGTCACACACCTGTATATCAATCTGAATGTCACACACTTGTACATTCATAAACTTGAACATCTATAGGAATGCTACATACCAGTACATAATTCGAATTTACAGCTGTATTTCTAACTATATGACACAACTTGTACATCTATCTGAATGCCATCTTTCTGTTTAACAATCTCATTTGAATCATAGTTTATTCATTTTTTTTTTTTTAATTTAGCCTACAAATGGAGACATTTCTGAGCCTGATGTTATAGAAAATGTTATGGAAGCTTTAAACTTAGAAGTCACAACTACAGAATTACCACCGCCCCATCCACCAAGTTGTAGGAAAAAAGATCTGTTTTCAGATGTTAGTGTGTTCAACGAAATCGACAACCAAGTTATTCAGGTTTGTTCTGAATTTTATAGTTTAGATTTAGTTTAATCCTTTTTGATATTTCGTTTTATAAGTAAGCATATCTTCTGAATATTTAAGCAATAGTTTTGTGACTGTTAGTATATCATTTTCTGAATGTCTAAGCAAAGATGTGTTTCAAAATGATTTCTCTTCCAAGTGTAATGCCAGAATTCATCACTTTTTAATTGACATTATGCTACAATAGTTATCAAAAGTACCAGGATTATAATTTTATACGCCAGACGCGCGTTTCGTCTACATAAGACTCATCAGTGACGCTCAGATCAAAATAGTTAAAAAGCCAAACAAATACAAAGTTGAAGAGCATTGAGGACCCAAAATTCCAAAAAGTTGTGCCAAATACGGCTAAGGTAATCTACTCCTGGGGTAAGAAAATCCTTATTTTTTTGAAAAATACAAAGTTTTTTAAACAGAAAATTTATAAAAATGACCATATAATTGATATTCATGTCAACACCGAAGTGCTGACTACTGGGATGGTGATACCCTCGGGGACGAAACGTCCACCAGCAGTGGCATCGACCCAGTGGTGTAAATAGTTATCAAAAGTACCAGGATTATAATTTTATACGCCAGACGCGCGTTTCGTCTACATAAGACTCATCAGTGACGCTCAGATCAAAATAGTTTTAAAAAAAGCCAAACAAATACAAAGTTGAAGAGCATTGAGGACCCAAAATTCCAAAAAGTTGTGCCAAATACGGCTAAGGTAATCTACTCCTGGGGTAAGAAAATCCTTATTTTTTTGAAAAATACAAAGTTTTTTAAACAGAAAATTTATAAAAATGACCATGTTTAACAACAGGGGTTCATGCTTCTTTTTTCCCCCGTCTTTTAGGTGGCAAAAGATGATCATCTGACATATACAGACATGATGGAGAAAATGACAGGAAATCTACCAAATGACATCGACAAAGCAAGGTATCTATCGTTATATAGCTCATCACAGCTAAAGGACCTAAAATTGTTTTTCAGTGTCGATATCATTTTCCGTTCCCTTCATAATGATTTGCTAATTGATTTTCTTTTTAGATCCTTGGTATCCACTGTTTCCTTTAATTTGAGAAAAACTTATCATATCAAGTACACATAGCCCCTTTTCATCTAAAAATTGCCAAAAGTCTTTCTGAAAAGCATAGTCAAGTCTGTATGGTCTTTTAATAAATACTATTATCGAAGATAACATAGGTTTTTTTTATGAATAAAGTTAAACAAATCTCTTTTTGTGGATCAAGATACATTAAGTCTTTCCTCTTACAGGGCAATCTATAGATGGATAACTGTGAAGGATTTAAATATTATGGAATTTGAAGAAGCAATAGATTCCAATACTCCTTTGGGATTGTTAAAGGGCATTAAGTTTGGAACAGAAACATACCATGTTTTGTTCATGCGATTGTGCAGGTGAGTGGCTAATTACAATGTCGCTGATATGTCTAATAGGACTGATGTTAATTTAAAAAAAATTAGCCCCAATATAACATGATGTTTATTCAATCACCAAAACCAGATATATTTGTGATTATTTAATAAAGAACCTTGGCCTCAGTGGTCGTAGTAGTTCTTATACAGTGATCTGTTGCCTGTCAACTTTGATGTTTTATTTTTCAAATCTCAAACGGAAAGTCCCTAATCAAATGATATAGTCTCAAAAACTGCCATATTTCTGACTTGTTATAGGTATGTACTTGTAATTGTGGATTTATCCTTGATTATAAAGCTAGCGTAACCTCTTACTTGTATGACATTAGCATATAACTCCATTCTATTGACAGCAAAGTGTGAACAAAACAAACATAACAGGTAAAAATGTCAAAAATAAAGGGATTCCGCTCTTCAGAAGTTCCGATCGACTCTGATATTAATTGAATGGATGTTCGTATTTCCCAACAAAATCTGTAGTTTTAACCTGGTGCTCCATCTTCCTCTATTTATAAAAACTGACTGTCAATTGCCAATAGTGCAAGAGTCATTAAACACAACCAATCTATTGTTAATTTCATAACGGGATTGATCATTCACATATCAAAGCGAGGTATATATTTTCAATACATGCGTTTGTTCTGGCTAATACTTAATGGAGGCCATCTATAATGTAGATCTACACATATTTTCATCCAATTTTTATCATGAACATTTTTGTAGATCTGTTAATTTGTTATCAGCATTTGATTTGCAACAATATATTGTTCTCCGATCGTAAAGGAACGAATTAAACAAATAAATAAAATCTAAAGAAGTTTATATTTTTGTCCATTGTAGTTATGCGGGTTTACACTGTAAAGAGATAAAGGGTCATTCTAAAAGTGTTGGTTATGAACCAGGTATGAAAATAGAACCAGAAAGTTTTCAGAATACCTGGAATGCTGTGCTTATAGATGGTGACTGGAGATTAGTACAGTGTAACTGGGGTGCTAGGTACGTGGGATGTTAAATTAGACCAATTTGCATTACAACATGACACTATTCGATGTAATTTCGTCTAAAGTTGGATTAGAAATGAAATTAAAAACATACAAGTACAGTTTGTGTTTTAAAATCAAAATATGATTTGCAGCCATTAAAACAGATTTTTCCATATTCACAATGTTAAACATAGAGTATGATAGTTTCATGCAAACTTATTCTACTATATTCTAAGAAATAATGGTTTCAAAATTTGTGGACAGACAACTTACCGAGTTTGATATATTAAGGCAACAGTAGTTTACCGATGTTCACACGTCTTAAATCGATTAAAAAGATTCATATCAAAGAAACAAACAAAACTTGGTACACTTGTATAAATTCCAAAAAGATCAAGACAAAATGTGTTAACATGATAAGTGTATCTTTCTGTGCATGTATCAACCACAATGCGAGTTCACACTCAGTGAAAACGTCACAATCGGGAAAAGGACATAGTCGATAAAACTACAAATCAAACATATTTAGTTATTGGACCCAAGGTCGAGAAAAAATGTTGTCCATGAGCTGAGTGTATATGGATCTGCCTCTTAATGAAGGAATTAGTGCTGCTAGAAATACTATTGTCTTTATTGACGAAAAATTAATTCATATCTTCCTGCTTTGTTATGAAATCAATAATATTTCAATATCCATGCAATTAATATGTCCAAAATAAATGCTTGATTGCGTGAATGTAACAATATCTTGAAATAATGTTGCTAACACAAATATCCTTTACTGGTCGATTTTCAATTAAGCATTTTCGTCTTACGTTTTACAAATTACCTTAACCTTAAAATCTAATTTCGATAATGACACAGCTATAATTTTGTTTTGTTATTATAGACACTTGGTTCTGAACAAAGATAAGAAAAAACAAGATTCTCCAAGAGAAAAAGAGAAGGAGAGAAAAGAAGCAGAGAAAAAAGAACAAGAAAGAAAGGAAGCTGAAAAGAGGGAACAGGAGAGAAAAGAAGCTGAGAAACAGAAGATAGATGGAGAAAACGATGGAGAAAATGGAGATGCGACAGAAAATGGTAAAGGTGACGATACAAAGGTGAATGACACAATACGATATCAGTATGACGAGCACTACTTCCTTACAGATCCTGATGAATTCATTCAAGAATTCTGGCCTAATGAGCCAGAGTGGCAATTATTGGAAAAACCAATAACCAAAGAGGAATTTGAAGAGCTTCCCTTTGTCCGATCTGTATTCTTCCATTTTGGGATGCATTTTGACCGAGGATTGAAGGCAGTGGTTGAAACATCGGACAGAGGAGGATGTGATGTCAGACTTAAGGTCAATGAAAAACTTGAAAATGATATTGTATTTTTCTACCAGCTACGCTTTGCGGACAGGGAACGTCGACACGAGGCTGGTTACCGTGGTGCTTACTTAGAACGGTTTGTATACATGACAATGATTGATAACACAGTAATGTTTAGCGTGCACGTGCCAACGCCAGGCGAATACTTCTTTGAAGTGTTTGCCAATCGACTTGATGAAGCAGAAGGTCCAAAAGGTAATGCCTCTGATGGTGTAGTATCATCATTTAGATTGAAGTGTGCTTGTAAATTTAAAATCGTTTGCAAAACTCTTGTTGGTAAAATGCATCCATTACCGGAATGTGCTGCAGGTGAATGGGGTCCCAAAAAGGGAAAACGGCACTTTGGAATCAAAGCTATATCAGTTAAGCATCAAGACAAAGATCATGAAACTATTTCAGACGACTCCAGCGAAACAACATCTTTGAAATCAGACACAGAAGTAATTGATACCCAATTAAAAGATACCCCAGATAATCCGAAGGGTGGAATTGTTAATGTCAATGAAACAGTGGATTTAGTGTTTAAGTTGACAAAGCCATTACAATTTGTAATCAAGTTGAGAATGAACTCAGTTGAAAGTAAGGCTTTGGATCCCTTCGTACACCATACAGTAGAGAAGGGTACAACATTGAGAATTACAGTATCTCCTCCCCAAACGGGACAATATGGAATAGATGTGTACGCTAGACCGCTTGATTCTCACGACAAAAAACTTTCACATGCATTTAAATATCTCTTGAATTGTTTAAAGGTGACGGAACCGGTGGAAATTCCAAAGATTAGACCGAAAACAACCCCGAAACGTGATTCCCAATGGGGACCGTCTCCTATGTTTGAAGAGCTTGGAATGAGAACTGTTTCTCATAGCGAACCAAAAATAGAGTGTTCAGAATCAAATCAAATTACAATTGAAGTGTTTGTTCCACGATCAGTTTCCGTTTCTCATCAGTTTCTTCGTGAACCTGGTGGTGATATTCGTGATCAAGTGGCAATGGCAAGACAAGAATCAAATCCAGAGAAAACTTTCTTTAAAGTTACTCTCCCTGAGACTGGCAATTACATGTTGGCAATATATGCTCGCCTAAGGGATGGAGAATCCAGGAATCTCTCAAACGTTTATAACTATCTAATTGTGTATAGAAAATCGCCTGTACCTGAAACTGCGCCTTTGGCAAAAGGCGGAGATAGAAAGTCGTCTGGTAGTTCTATATTTAGAAAGGGATTGTTCAAGAAAACTGAAAAAGACAAGCAAAAATAAATAAACTAATAACATTGTATCATTATAATTCTATACACATGACAGTAACAATATTACTCAAACCGGTTTTTTATATATTATTTATACTTTTATACCAACTGCCATTCGAATGCAATGTTTCATACTATAGGGAAAAGTTCTATGCATCATTAGGTATACCTTTGCAATATATCAGATAATGACACTGTGGTATAAACTTTTACTAATTATGTATGCAGGGTAAGGTTTCAGGGTTTCATCGACAAATAATCATGATTTGTCGGTATTTGTTCTATTATTTAAATGAATACAATATGATTTCAGAGGTAGTCAAATAAAAACCAAAGGTTCCATGTTCATCATGAAAGGTCATAAATAACAATTGATAATGATTATAAATGCATGCATCATTTTAACACATGCAATGTCATAAAATGAATTTATAAATACCTATTTACAAATTTACTGCAAAGTGCAATTAAGTGTTTGATGTTCTGTTTAATTGATATTAGAATTGAACTTAATTTTAAAAAGACTTATACACAATATCCATAATATATTGCTATTTGTGGTTTGTTTTGTTTATTAAAGATGTTTTTAATATATTTTGACAACAGTAAAAAAATGTTAAAACTAGATTGAAAAGTATGATTGGAACAAAAAACATATTTCCAAAGATTATTTTTATTTTTACCAAGTATATCATTATTACCGTCATAGTTAGAAGACAGTAGTTATAGAGAAAACTTTAAAAGTAGTATCAAAACGGCCTGACATTCTGTTCATTAATTATGATAGGCTGTGTCAGTGATAGAAAATGTAGTTGATTTGCAAAATATGAAAGTAGTTACTGATTATTACAGAAGAATTAAAAAAAGTTTATTGATGCATAATAATCACGTGATAATTTGATTTGTAAAATGGTTCATACAGTTAGTATGTAAGTTAACTTATATCAAAATGAATGTAACAGTTTTACATGTGTTACGTGTTAGATAATGTTGTTACAAGTACAAACGCTTAGAAATATTTTATTGATATTGCATTTAATATATGATATTAATATATTGCGTTTATTTTAAATAATTTGTGAACATTTCACATTTGTGGTTTGTTTGTTAATGTTGAGTTTTTCAGATTATTTACATCTTGTTTTGTTGACATCATATAAGATATGGTATTAATCCTTATTTGGTGCGTATCTTTATAGTTTGTAGTATCTACCTTAATGATATTCTGGATACATTGAACCATTAAAACATATAACCTGTTTTTATTTCATCAAATACATCGTTTGTTGTGCTTGATCTTCTCACAATGTTGTAAATAGAAGCAGCAGATAAATATGGACTGTCTTCTGATGTTGATTGTTTAATATGTTCGGTGCTTTATGCATTATGTTCAGTAGTATGTATATTATGTTCAGTAGTTATTACATTATGTTCAGTAGTTATTACATTATGTTCAGTAGTTTTGACATTATGTTCGGTGCTTTGGTTATTATGTTCAGTCGTTTCATTATTATATGCAGTGGTATTTAAATTATGTTCGGTACTTCTGACGTTATATTCAGTACATTTTTCATTATGTTCAGTACTTTCAGACGCCTACCGGACGTTCAACGGACATTTCATCCAATGGACGTCAGTTCAAAGTTTTGAAGATGCTCAAAATTTTCCACCAGACAGAACGGACGTCGACGGATTACACGTACGCTAAACTTACATGCAACGGATATGGACGGACGTCTAACAGATAAGAACGGACATCTAGCGGACATGAACGGATTGAAAAAAAGTAATCCGTTAGGCATTTGTTCGAGCTATCTTAGTCAAAATATTGTTGCTGAAATGAACACAAGCTATTCTCAATTCCATTATTTTTCTCCTGTCGTTCATACCTAAATATGCGAAATCTTGTAGCGACAACTTACAAATTAAGTCAGGAGTTATTTTTCCTTGTGAAAAAATGCCAACTTGGACACGTAAACCACACCGATTTAAAACTGCTTCCATTTCTTTCATTTTCATTTAATCACGTAAAGGTGTTCATGAATAAAACGTCCGTCAAAAATATCCGCGTTCGTTTTTTTCCGACAATTTCCGTTATTGACTTCCCGACTTTTACTTTATCATCATAATGATACAACCACTTTGACTACATCATCATAATGATACAACCACTGAACATAAAGTTGAACGAACCGAATATAATACAGATGCTTTTACTGAACATAATGAATAATCTACTGAATATAAAGAAAGCGAGACTACTGAAGGTATTACATGATGTACTGCAAATAATATTGAATCAACTGAACATAATGTCGAAAGTACTGAACATAATGAAAAATGTACTGAATATAACGTCAGAAGTACCGAACATAATTTAAATACCACTGCATATAATAATGAAACTACTGAACATAATTACCAAAGCACCGAATATGATGTAAAAACTACTAAACATAATGTAATAACTACTGAACATAATATACATACTACTGAACATAATGCATAAAGTATCGAACATAGTAAACAATCAACATCAGAAGACAGTCATGGCGTTCCATAGATAATTGTCAATTTTGCTCTGACATGTATTATAGCTCCTAACGTTGCAACTATAACGTATTCATGACTTTCAACGGTTGGGCGTTCCTGATGAAGGTAAATCAAACAAAAGCGCTTCAAATGCACACAATTCATAAATTGTTTATTCCTGGTAAAAAAAATATATGGAAATTATTGATCAACTCCGTCATGTAAAAAAATGATTCCAGGTTTCCCTTCTACTAGTATTTGTTCGTCGTTAATATAATTTGAATTCTCAATTTTCGTTATAATAAATAAAGGCAACAGTAGTACACCGCTGTTCAAAAGTCATAAATCGATCGAGAGAAAACAAACCAAGATTACAAACTAAAACCGAGGGAAACACATCAACTAAATAAAGGCAACAGCAGTATACCGCTGTTCAAAATTCATAAATCGATTGAGAAAAAACAAATCGGGTTACAAACTAAAACTGAGGGGAACGTATCAAATATAAGAGAACTACGACACAACAGAGACAAAACACCGAAATGTACCACACACAGAAACGAACTATAATGTAACAATGGCCATACGAATGTATCAACTCCACAATAAGTGACTTCACAGGTAAATTTCTAAAAATTGGTTATAAATCGAGATTATTTATGTAATTATGTTATGTTGTACAATTACAAGAATATTAATATAGAATAGTGGTACTAATTGTGCAACCAACGGCAATATCTAACTATTTCGGCCATTCTTCAAAATCAAACTGAATTAAACAATTAAATCCTGTGCACGCGTGTACGTAGTTGCTTTAAACTAAAATCTTACAAATAAAATGGGTGATTAATTATTATTACTTTTACATACGAATAGAAAAAAAACAAAAACAGAAAAAAAAGAACTACAAAAGATAAGAAACAAAACAATATCCGATCAGAATTAAAATAAAACATAACTAAAAACTAGTGTTGTCAACGGTTAACCGATTAACCGTTCGAACGACCGAATACCGAAAACCAAAAAATGCTAACCGGTTAATCGGACTTTTTCAATCTTTATAGATTTGATATTGAAATCATTAAATAATAATGTTTTATTTAAAGATTGTCGTCGTCGTAATTAATTTGACAGATCAATTGTCCAGTATATTGATTGCTATAGGTAATCCAAAAATAAAACATAAAATTAATTAGAACTTGTCTATCAGCTCGGGGCAAGATATTAAGGAAACATGATAAGAGTACATGTTTTTTTAACAGTAACTTTAAATCAGTAATATGATCGCTTAAATTTTACTATTTACTTCATGATTTTATTTTGCCAATGGATCTTATATTGTATAGACCTACATCTAAATGTGCAACCTCCGTCGTGCAAGGCTTTGTCACACTTTAAGCAAAATGCTAATTAAAAAATTGTGAAATGCAAACCAATGTGAATGTAAACAATATATACTTAATAGTACGAGTAACATGCTGAATTATTTCAAATTGAATTAAACACTCAACATTATTTTCGAAGACAATAAGAGAAAATGAAAGAATCATCGGTGTCAGACATTCAATTCTACGAGATCAAGATATTTTTTTTTTATTTTTCAATGTGAAGTTAGTATAAACGCCATAGTTGATACGGTATATTTGATTATGAATAGTCAAACTTCGCCAGGAATCCTCACAGACAAGCCTTATAATGCCAATAAAGAAACTTTAATTCATCGTATAATAAAAACGTAACTTTATGACTTGGATGAAAGGTTGTCATATTGACACTCATACCACATCTTATATGTTGGGTACTATAGATAAGGCCTCTAAACATCAACTTAAACTAATAACAGACTTCCCTGTGTCTCCTAACACTCCCTCTGTGTTGGGTTGGGATTGTCCTGGTGGTGGGTTGTATATAAGTTAGTGACACATCTCCATTAATCCTGATAGGGAGTGTACACGGATTCCACTGTACCCTCGCAGCAATCGAGGGGTGCTCGTTCACGGAGGGATCTTCGTACATACATACATACATACTACCGGTTAATCGGTCGATCGATTATCCGAGTAACCGGTTAGACAAAAGTGTAGGATTTGACTACTAAAAACATGAACGCTGGAAAAACAAACTCCGAGACACGTCTTATAGCAATGTGAATTCAAACTCAGCAAAACAGTCAAATTCGGGAATGGGTCACGTACTGTACTTAAAAGACCAGACGACGTAAATGGAAAACCACAATCTAAGACTTGGTTAAAATTTCCTTAGTAAGACTAGACACAGACACATTGTATGGATCAACCGATTCGTGATGGTGTCCATAAAATTTACGGATTGTCATTTCTAATCTTTCCTCCTCATAACTTTGTTTGAGCAGTTTCTGCGTAAGGAGCACACTCCTGTATATGAATTCCGTATAATGTGAACATGCACGAGAATGACGTATCAACAGAGATATGTAAACATCATACAATGGAACAGAGGGTATGTAACAGCGTAGTTGGGGGAAATTGATAATTGGGAAGTTGAAATCGTAACGTTTGTCATAATTTTTTGTGTGTCAAAATTGAGGAAGAGATCAAGGTATGAAGCAGCTCTACTAGTATCAGTAGTATCCTTAATTTCAAAGGCACAGGAATATATGAGATGCAAGTACTGGCAAATGCATATTACCCATTTCCATTTTAAAGTTTATGGTATTCAGTGAGAGGACATCATCAATATAGCTGAAAGTAAAATAAAAAAAAAATCACAAGGGGATTTTTCTTTTTGTCTTTTAGAAGGTTCTAAATGAATTCGGTTTCATACAAGCACGAAAACAAATAAGTCAGTAGGGGTGCACAATAAGTACCTATTGGGATACTGGCTCTTTGTTCAAATCCTCCAAACTCATCAAATATATTGTCGATCAAAAAGTCCAACATTTTGATATCACCAGCAGTATATTTTCTGGTAGATTCAGAATTAGAATTCACAAAATAAGAATTATTATAACCACAAAACAAGATTTTTTTTAAACAAAGCTCTGTTGAATGAGATGGTGAAGTCGATCTTTCAAGTGTAAAGACAAATCAAAAGTCTTAATGATGCTGAAAAATTGCAGAGATTATGATATAAGATTTAGCAGCAGATCTTCAGAATTTTTGAGAATCCACATCTGATGAACATATAGCTCATCACACTATTTTTTAAGGCCATCTTGTAAAGAATAGTAGTCAGTACTTTAGAAAGATGTTTAGTCGAACATTTTGATCATCCAGCTATTTATCGTTCTTTATACAGAGTTTTGTAAAGTGAACCACGGAATTGATACCAATAAATCATGTTACATATTAGTTTTCTTATGACCATATCTCGTAAATCCAAATAGAATATACAAATCAAGATAAATCGCATGAACTCCAAAAGAACCGACGATGGTTCTGTCAATCCTGAAACTGATGCTATACAAACACAGGTTGATCTTGAAATCCTAAAATGAAATATGTAAGAATGAAAAGCTAAATTACTGGACAGTTACAAGCAGCAAACTGGAATTACAGTTTGGGACAATTCAGCGAGCGATCTTGGTGATGATCAACCATGAAAAGCGCTGTACATGCACTAAATTACTAGTAAAATATATCTTATGTAACAATATCACAATTATTAGCTGTAGGAACGAATATTATTGTTACATTGTTAATTATTCAGTTCCTTACCCAACACTGTATTCTGACAATTAGTCCCCAAAATAATCCCTTCGTAAATTTTTCAGACGCCATCACGAGCTGGTTGACCGTTATGGAATAACCGTTTCACAAATGATATCGGATATGTTCCTTACGTCGTAACTACAATCCCCTTCCCTTTCATGAATGTGACCTACCGAATTAGACTATTTACCGGATTTCTTAACACGTAAGCAACACGACGGGTGCCACGTGTGGAGCAGGATCTGCTTACCCTTCCGGTGCACCTCAGATCACCCCTAGTTTTTGGTGGGGTTCGTGTTGTTTATTCTTTAGTTTTCTATGTTGTGACATGTGAACTATTGTTTGTCTGTTTGTCTTTTTCATTTTTAGCCATAGCGTTGTCAGTTTACTTTCGATTTATGAGTTTGACTGTCCCTTTGGTATCTTTCGTCCTCTTTTAATTATAGAAATATCGTCGAGCGCAAATACTAAATTCAATCATGGTATCTATGATGAGTTTTTTTTTGTACAACCCAGATTGTATTGGTGATCGTAAACCCTATGTAATGTAGATTTCAGTCGTTTTCTTTAAAACTCTGTTTGAGCAGTTTAGTGTTAGAAGCACTTCCTTGTTAATTTAAGACATTTTAAGAAAAAACTGGTGGGTTGAACCCGGTGTTATGGCTAGCCAAACCTTAAACGATAGTGCAGATGTTATGTTCCTGTTGTGAAATAGAAAGTTGACATCATTAAACAGTTATACTAGGCGATTCTAGATGAAACTCGTTAATCTCATGGTTTCAATGTATAGGAACGATGAAGATAAAAACCATACCTTCTGGTTTTGGTAGTATCCTAAACTTCAGGTTCACTGGAATATTTGAGATGGAAGCACTCGCTGAAATGTGGGTTTTTAATATAAAATTATTATTCTTGTAATTGTTATAAAATACATCAAATAACAAAAGTAGAAACCTAATCTTGATTTATATCCAATTTTGGTAGAAATTTATCTATGACCTTACTTTTTGTTGTGTTGTTGCAATTATGTGACAGACACACAATTCGTAATTCGATTAAGCTCTTTTTGTGGATTGCCCTAAATTAATTTTAGTTATTCGTTGTAATTCTGTGGTTAACATGCCGAAATGTACTAATATGTTATGTATTTATGTATTTCTCTGACAGTTGTATCCCTTAGTTTGATGTGTCTGAGCACTTGATTTTTCCACTCGAGTAGGATTTATATCTAGAAATTGACTATGAGGATCGAGTGAAAACAAAACCTTACGATGAAAGAGATGATTTCGGCTTCCCAATAGTGTAGTTTTGGGAAGCTGAAATCATCACTTCGTAAATTGTACGGACGACATCACGAGTTGGTTCATCGTTATGGGATATCTGTTATATAGATGATATCGGATATGTTCCTTATGTCGTAACTATAATCCCGTTCCCTTTTCACGAATGTGACAAACCGAATTGGACTTTTTACCTTTATTTGTGACATTTACCGATGGTGTCTGTTTTGTTCACGTATCATTATCAATATTATTAAATTTGACGCGACTGTCGTATAAGTGAGAGGTTAAGCGCTGTAAAACCAGGTTCAATCCACCGTTTTCTACATTTGAAAATGCCTGTTCCAGTCAGGGTTATGACAGTTGTTGTCCATTCGTTTGATGTGTTTTGTCATTTGATTTTGACATATGATAAGGGACTTTCCGATTGAATTTTCCTTGGAGTTCCGTATTTTTGTGATTTTACTTTTTGGGTGTTATTGCATTTATTTGTGCTGCCATGTAATGTTGTCATATTTAACATTGCCGTAAAGTGCGGAGGTTTGGCTAGCCATGAAACCAGGTTCAACCCACAATTTTCCTTAAAAATCCTGTACCAAGTCAGGAATATGGCAGTTATTATCTAATAGTTGGCAAAACTTTTATGAATTTTTGGTCCTCAATGCTCTTCAACTTTGTACTTTATTTGGTCTTTTATAACATTTTTGATTCGATCGTCACTGATGAGTCTTTTTCAGACGAAACGCGCGTCTGGCGTAAATATTAAATTTTATTCCTGGTATCTATGATGAGTTTATTTGTTTCTTAGTAAGTTGCATTGTCGTTTGTGTTTGTTGCACTTTAGTGTTCTGTTGTTTTGTTGCTCTCGATTTTAGTTTGTAACCCGACATTGTTTTCTCTCAATCGATTTATGTCTTGTGAACAGCGGTATAATACTGTTGCCTTTATTTACTGAATGACAGGACGTCACTTGATCTGAAAGTTAAACAGAAAACTTTGCTAAATGCTTTTCGTTTTTGAGAGGATTCTGAATGAATTCTGCTTCAAATGCTTACAAAAAACAAGTCAGACAGTAAGGATACAACAATACACATTTTCGAAACTATTCGATATTGGCACTTACACCTATCCATTTGACCACAGATAACCTTTTTCTAGAAGGGTTATCTCAAAGTGAAAAATGAGAAGGATCAACAAAAACTAAACGTAGACCAATGAATTGTTAAAGTGAGGTCAAGATCCAAATAACCCTGTCAGACAGATAGGTTAAATTTACAATCATTACATATTACAGTTTATTGTTAACCTATTGCTTCTTTTCTTGGAGAACAAACTTTAACACAAAAAAGAATTTGATCACTGATCCATCAATGAATTCAAGGTCATGTGAACCCTGTATTACAAGTACATGGATACTTTGAAAAGAACTTTTTACCAAACAGATGTGTTATTACTCATAACTGTACGTTACTTATTCCCGATTGTGACTGTTTTGCTGAATGTGAGTTCCCATATAAGACGTGTCACGGTACTTTTTCATCCCAAATTCATGTATTTAGTTAAATGTTATATTTGTTATTCTCATCTGATTTTGTCAAATGTCTTAACGTTTGCAGTTGTAAATCTTATTTTTTCTATTGTATTTGTGTGTTATGGTAAAGATAATAAATCATCCAATTCATTTATAATATTAGATTTTAGTTTGTACCAACGAAATTTATACGATATATTTGGTTTACAGTTTGATTCAAAAGAAACACCGACAAAGCTAGATAATACAATTAATTATCTAATTACTACCACAATTTGATATTAATTAGTATTGTAATTTTCATTGTTATTAATAAATGTTATACAAGTCTTACAAATCTAATCTTGAATTCTATCCTAATTCTATCTTATTTTTGGGAAATCGTTTTAGAAATTCTAATGTGACGTCACTTTGTGTGTTGAACTGGCTTTTGCTAACTCGGCTGTGTATTTTTATGTGCTGGTATTTAGGTTGTTTTGTGTAATGCATCCGTTTTTATTCTGTAGTTAGTCACCACTTCGGTTTTATCATGTATATCTATATATTATAAAGTCATTTTATAAAATTTACTGTATGCCAAAGTATGAATTATTCTAAATAATAAGGATGTTCTTATCTTAGGCAAAAAACCCTAGCCGTATTGGTCACAACTTTTTTTGGAACCTTTGGTCCTCAGTGCTCTTCAACTTTGTACTTGTTTTGGCTTTTTTTTTTTTCCATCTGATCGTCACTGGTGACTCTTGTGTGGACGAAAACACATGTCTGGCGTATTAAATTTTAAACCTGGTACCCTTTGATAGCTATTATTCGTGTTTCTCTGTCCTATATTTTCTCCCATTTATTTTTTATTGTAGTCCTGTCATTTTAATGTTATATTTAGCATTGCCATTAAAGTGGGAAGTTTGGCATGCCACAAAACAAGGTTCAACCCACCATTTGTTTTCTTAAAATGTCCTGTACCAAGTCAGGAAAATGGCCATTGTTATATTATAGTTCGTTTCTGTGTGTGTTACATTTTAATGTTGTGTTTCTGTTGTGACATAGTTTTCTTATATTTGATGCATTTCCTTCAGTTTTAGTTTGATACCTGGATTTGTTTTTTTCTCAATCGATTTATGATTTTCGAACAGCGGTATACTACTGTTGCCTTTATTTATTTGCCAGGTATTTTTCAAAATCTTCAAATGAACTATATAATACAGACCCTGTAAAACAGCAGTGAGCTCTTCATATAGATAGAATAAATATAATCAAAGAATTCCTTTGTTGTCTTTACTGAGGTTATAAAATGTTTTATACAACAGCACCAATCACATTAAATAATTTTCTGAACATTTACATTTGACATGGTTTTGGCCATCCTCATATTTCACAATATAATATTACATACATTTCAAAATAAGGAATTTAAACCATGTAATCATCACAATAATGATATAAAAAAAATTACAAACTTTTCATCAAATTTAAATGAATGTCAAAGATTATTTTACATCAAGAGCTACTTAGACAACTCAGTAAAAGGGGGGTCTCATTGGGGGGTTCCGATCCCGGATCCCGCTTACTGTTTTGTCAGATTCCCGTATCCCGCTTACAATATGTACGTAAGCAATTCTCATTTTTTTTTTGTCATTTCCCGGGTCCCGCAAGACCTCATTTCCCGTTTTCACGCCACAATAATTTGACTTTCACGTGTCATGCTTACAAAAAATCGGCAATCCCACGTCACACTTAGACCCCAATGAGACCCACTAAAAGCTCACCTAGATCATACAGAACACTAATAATTTAACCAATTATAGGAAGCAAGGGATTATACAGTCAAAATCACAATGAGCAACAACTCATATCGTATGTATAACCATAAGGCTGTTAAAAAATATTGTCAGAAATAAATATCGTATCTGTAACAACAAATTGTTGTTATATAAATCGATAATAAATATGTTGAAATAGAGGGAAAACTACACAATGAATGAATTTCTGCATATCTTGACAAATATTGTTAGACACAAAAACATTTTGTAACTGGAATATATGAGAATAAAGTTATTGATAAATTGCTTGATATGTACATAAATAGGATGAAAAGAATGTTCAAATAAATGAATTTTGTTTTAGCTGTGATGAGGGCCTGCAATAAGATCTATAAAGCCAGAACCATATGGGTTTTGATTATACATGCAATCTTAAAGCCCAAAAACAAAGGAGCATGATATCGTCTGCACAGTTAAGCTTTTATTTTTTTTGGGAGAATGCTTCAATTACAGATTTGTATATCAAGGAGAGTTCTAGATAGAATCACTCCTTTATGTCATGTATAAAATAGTTTAATTTGCTGGTGTCATTTGAATAAAAAGTTCTATTTTTAAATTTGGTAAATTTTAGTAAAAAAAAGTCCTTCAAACCTTTATGATTTAGGAGATAACTGTATTGTATTTTAAGCTCAGACAGCATCAATTGGGAATTTGATTGTTGCAAATTAAGTTTACTGGGGACACATTAGCGGAGACAGTAAACAGGTATTTGCGACCATCAAATCCCCAATTGATGCTGTCTGAGCTTAAAAAACAATATTGTTATCTCCATTCTAATAAAACTGACAGAAAACAATGTTAAAACATGTATTTAAAATCTGCCATATGCCGTCTGCACTTGCGAGTACGTTGGATAGCATCAATTGTCAAGTGATGCCATGTAAATAAGCTTGGAAAAACAAGTTGGACTGTGAGTGTTTGCTCGCATATGTAACACCAGTTACAGTCAACAGCTAATGAGCAATGATTGTCAAAAGCATCAAACTGTATATCAAGCTCAATAACAAATATCAGAAAGCATAGCTGTTGTGTAAAGAATATATGAGTATTTGATACACCAGAAGTTGTTGAGCAATACATCACATGACTCAAAATTCAATCCTTGTATTTCTGGCACATGGAACTTAAATGACAGATCTTTTACCAAAGTCTATGTCAACAAATTGATTTTTTCTAAGACATTCAAAAGAAAAATTATTAAAACCTATTTCAAACTTAATGTAACAATTCTATTTCAATTATTATTTCTTAACTTCTATTTAAACAACCAGTGAAAAGCTGGCACTGCCTACTGTTGTTCCTTGAAAAGTAATTTGGAATAATCAAATGTGATCTTTCCAAGAAGATATTCTGCTTAGAATATAGGTATTATGAAAGCTGATTTGTCTGTACAAACATGCAAATTTCAGAAAATTATAAACAGGATTATTTAAAAAATAGGATCTCAATGTATAACATCTGAATGAGAATGAAATTTCTTCCATATGATTTTAAAGGATAATAAAGAAACTGAAGATAGCCAGTGGCAAAATGTCTTTAATAATAGTACGTCAACTCCATTTATTAAACTATCACAAACATATTGTTACATAGTTAGATTATTTTTTTCAAAGTATGTGGTGTATGATTCCTGTCCACAAAAAACCAATGCACCTTAGTTTTCAAGTGAAAATTAATCTTTGATCTTAATAACAACAAAAAAGAGGAAAAAAGACTGCTGTTTATATGTCAATTTAAGTCTGTAGTCAGCAAACTGGAATTTAAAATTGAAAGTATAAACCAAAAGCATTGGTTAAGGCACAAATTAAGCTTAAAATATTTATAAGATATGGAATTCTTTTTTAAGACATATTTTAAATAGCAGGAAAAGGCTGACTCTAATTTTTACCTAATATTTAACATTGGCATTATTTGTGTCTCAAATCATAAGAAAAGAAAACTAAAATCTGCTTAAATTTTTGTAAATGACCTTTCATGCTATTGAAGTCTTATATAAAGAGAATGGGTAATATGGGGCAAAAGTATATTACCCTGGATCATAGCAATAAACCCAAGGAGTCTGAACATCTGACATAAATTCCTAAACCTGACATGACTACATCTAAAACAAAAAAAATTTCTTTGATTTTTTTGTAATTATAGGCACTTTTTACCAGAGAAAGCGCCATATAAGGGCCTTACCAAACCATCTCCTTTATTGCAAGAGGCTTAGAATAAATAACAGGCTATTATTTCGACTTGTAATTATTTCTAATAATGGAATTTGCATTATTTCTTGTCACTGTGCTTGAAAATCTTAATAAATTTCATGTTTATTCTGTATAATAATGTTCTGTGCCGCGCACAACACTTTCTATTACAATAAAGATAGCACATTTTCAATAGAATGCACTGTGCCACACACAACACTATCTATACAAAATACTTTGTATCAAAAGTGTTATGAACTGCCCAAAACATTATAAATCAGAATAACCTTGGAATTTATTAAAAATTTCAAGCACAACAAATTATGCAAATCCCATAATTAAAAATAATTCCAAATTCGAATAATAGCCTGTTAAATGTAAAATGTATGGCTTTGCTTAGCATTTCAAACTGTTTCAAGCGAAGGAATAAAACTTAAAACTAAGTTGTATACTGTAACTTTTACGACTTTTCAAAATGACATTTTTTGATAAGCAAATATATACATACAGGAATAAATAAACGATGCCATTTCACCATGCAACAGCTGTATCAAGGCAGCTGCACATTTTGTTTTACCATACATATTTATGAATGAACTTAATCAATTGAACCTTTCAAAGTCAAAGGTTCTTTGTTTCTGAGTTTTTTCTTGACAAACACTTGGTTTTCTATTAATACTGACAGACATTTCGTTGTCTGTGTTTACTGGCAGACATTTCATGATAACACAATCAATATATGTACTGTATTATAAACTGTTGCATTTTTTTCTAATCTTGCACATTTTTATTCTATATAAAACAAGTTTTTAATTCACAATTCCTTACCCAAAATTGCATTTCTAAATTTTCAATTTTACCATAATAGTTTCACAAATTAACTAAGATTCATGATGTGGAAGTTTGTTCACTATCATAGTTCTGAAAACTTTGACTAGATCTAGATGATTCAACTGTTTGATCTGAGTCACCTAAGCACTTTGATGAATCTCCATTAGAATTGTCATTATGTGAAGTAGTACTATTGCAAGGTTTATGAGAGAGATCACCAGTACTAGTTCTATCATTGTTAATTAGAGATTCATTTTGTGAATCTTTAGGAATTGTTCCATTCATAGTTTTTATAGAGTCTGATGGTATATGAGAATTATTTTCACTTTTTACTAAATTATTTTCAGGTATAAAAGATGCTTGTTGACTATTTTCTAATGATGTATCTGTTCCTGCAGATACACCTTCTAACGGTGATTGTGTATTAGTTACTTCTGTATTAGTTTCAGTAGATAAAGCTCCTAATGATGGAGGCTGATTATTTTCCTGTTCTATATTTTGTCCTGCAGATTCAGTCTGTACTTCTGACTCTGAATTATTCTGATTTGATTCTTGTGTAGGCAGATCTACTGGTACATTAGGTTCTGTAGGCTGTTGATCTACTGGTACCTGATTATCTTGTGTAGTATTTGCTGGCTGATTATTTTCTCTGTCTGCATTGGTTTGATTAGTATTTTGGTTATTTACTATCTGTTGTATTCTGGCTTGTTGTAGAATCGCAGGTAATTCGTAGTGATGGAAAAAGTACACCATTGAATGCTGTAATATAAATGTTAAAAGAACAATATTATCATAAGTGGCTTATCAATGATGAAAACAAACTGAATGAAAATAAATGACTTTTTACCTATTTTTTCTTGAATTTGAAGCTAATTTATTTTCACAAAAAGTCATCTTCAATCTACTAACAAAAATTTCACCCAACAAAAATTGAGCAGTTGCAATACTTAATAACTCATCAAATTTAACCTTCAATCCTAGGCAATGCATACAGGAAACAATGTTGAATCATTATTCACATAATGAATGCTACCCAATCACTGTGAAATCTAAATGTTAGCATTTGTGTTTCAAAGTCCTCTAATTATAATTTCTTTGAATATGACCAGATTTTGCTATGCAGTTTCAAAAGAGAAGAATGTAACAGAAAATAAAATAATACACAAATAAGTGGCTTTAAATAGGTCTGGAATCTTCCCTGAGGGTATCACCAGCCCAGTAGTCAGCACTGTTGTGCTGACATGAATTATCATTGATATGGTCATATTTATAAATTAACTGTTTACAAAATTTTGAATTTTTGAAATACTAAGGCTTTTCTACCTCAGGCATAGATTACCTAAGCTGTATTTGGCAAAACTTTTAGGAATTTTGGTCCTCAATGCTATTCAACTTCGTACTTTTTTTGGCCTTTTTATCTTTTTTGGATTCGAGTGTCACTGATGAGTCTTTTTGTAGACGAAACGCGCGTCTGGCGTATATACAAAATTTAGTCCTGGTATCTATGATGAGTTTATCTTTATATAAAGGGATATAACTCTTTCCATGAATCAACAGATTAGACGTACTTACCTGTATAAATAACCATGATGTAAATAAAGCTAAACCACTGTACTGTCCATTAAATCTATAGTGGTAGGCATAAAATGCCAAATGATATAAATAGAAAAACCTGAAATGAAATTCAAAATCTTTGTAAAAGCCTCTATTATCTTATTTTCACAAAAGTGTCTCATCTATATGTTGTGCTGTGTTTTCTTTTGGTATCATTCAGACATGATGTTCAGTTTATAATGGCTTTTTATTACTCCTAATGACTTTTATGGATGTGCATATCACAGACACACCAACACACAATCAGAATCAAGAATGTGTCCATAGCACACGGATGCCCCACTCGCACTATCATTTTCTATGTTCAGTGAACCGAGAAATTGAGGTCCAAACTCTAACTTGACATTTAAATTAGAAAGCTCATATCATAGGTAACATGTGTACTAAGTTTCAAGTTGATTGGATTTCAACTTCATCAAAAAACTAACTTGACCAAAACCTTTAACCTACTTTAACCTGAAGCGGGACAGACGGATGAACAAACGGACGAACAGACCCACAGACCAGAAAACATAATGCACCTCTACTATCGTAAGTGGGGCATAAAAATTATAAAGTCTTCAAAAGAGAATGTGAGTTGCCTGCCACATATAAATAATGAAAGAAAGGATTTTGGTATGGAAAACCCAAAAGATCATTCAGATCAATTTTCAAGCTATATGGAACTATCATAGTGGACATGTCTCCTCTTCATCTACATAATACGTACTAGAACTAAAGAAAAGGTAAAACCAATCTTGTACCGGAAAGGTTTTGTCATGGTGAAAAAGAATAAATATATTGGGCAAAAACCTGAACCTTATTTGACAAGTTTGATAATTTCATAGTATGAAAAGATAGGGTGGGTTCAAAACATGTGGGCTCAAAACCTATGCTGAACAAATAAGGTTTGAAGAAAGCTATTGAAAAAATGTATGGTTCAGTGATAGGAATATAAACCAATATCAATTAGCGATAATCAGTTTTTGGCTCATATCTTGAAAACAAAGCATTTAGAGTAAATCTGACTCGAAATAAAATTGTTCATTAGGTGGAGATCTATCTGTCCTAAAATTTTCAGACCAATTACGCAACCTGTTGTTGGGTTGCTGCCCCTGAATTGGTAATTTTAAGAAAATTTTGCAGCTTTTGGTTATTATCTTCAATATTATTATAGATAGAGATAAACTGTAAACAGCAATAACGTACAGCAAAGTAAGACCAACAAATAAGTTAACATGACCAAAATGGTCAATTGACCCATTAAAGAGTAATAGCCCTTTATAGTCAATTTAAACAATTTTCATAAATTTTGTAAATTTTTACAAAATATTTTCCTCTGTAACTACTTGGCCAAGTTTATTATAGATAGAGATAATTATAAGCAGCAAGAATTTTCAGTAAAGTAAGATCTACAAACACATCATGGTCACCAAAACACAATTTTGTCTTGAATCCATCCGTGTCCTTTGCTTAATATGCACATATACCAAGGTGAGCGACCTCTAGTTTTCTGTACACCTTGAATTAGAGGAATAGGAATTCCAGATAATTAAACCACAGCCTATCCTACTCCATATTTAGGTTGACCATTTTCTAGTTTTTTGGCAGAGTCTGGCCTCAGGCTATATCTGAGATATTTTAAGTCTGGTCTAAATAAGGTCGGTGCAAGTCCCCTAGGAACAAATCTTATGGTGAACTAGAAAAGTCTCACAAAGCAATTATGAATGCATACAGTTTTAGGGAGGGTATCTAAACCCTCTTTGAGATATTAAATTTAACAAAGAAGTAATAGAACAAGTCATATTGACCTTTCAAGCATTCATTTTTTCTTCATCTTCCAAGTAAGGAACCAGATTCAATAACTGAATGAATTATGTCCTGCGAAAACTATTTTCTGAGATTGGTTCTTTTGAAATTTTTATTAGGGATGTCAAAAGATCTGAATATAAATACTTGGATACTCAGTCATGATACTCAAGTACTCAGGAGTACTAGGATGAATCTTAAACGTCTATTGAAAAGTTGAAATTTTAGGTGGGATGCAGTGTTTTTGTTTTCACCTTTCATAAACATATTAACGAAAGCCAAACGTACTACAAACATAGCTTGCTCCTCTGTTGTTGTTTATTGTGTCAATTACACATGAATTACCAACCGCCGTTTTAACAATAACCTATATCATAATAGCAATTATTGTTTGTGTACGTGTTCATGAACCAAATTCCAATAAAATCAAAAATATTTGCATAAAAAGTCTGACAAAGTAGACAATAAATGTATCATCTGTTCCTGAGGAGTTGGTATTTTTTATAATACGATTTGTTCATTTATTTTCAACAACAATTGTAGTGGACTTCAAATTTCTTTTTCTGTGTTTTGTTTTTTGGCACTATCGTTTGTCTGGTTTTCTTTTTCTTTTTAGCCATGACAATGTCAGTTCATGAATATTTTCGACTTTTGGGTTTGAATGTCGCTCTCGTACTTTCACCTATCTTTAAATTGTAAATTAAACAATTATAGTTAAGATTTAAATACAGAGTAATTAAATTAATTCAAATGTATATCTCATACCAATCACGTTTACATAAAAGTCTTGATTAAAAAACAAAGGTAAGTTTTAAGGCTTGTGATGAGTTAGTTATTAATCCATGAAAGTATTGATCCGTGGACAAACATCGTTAAAAATGTCTCTAATCAGTTGTGTAGGGTTCACCGCAGGTCACTTTGAATTTGTTCTTGTTTAGAAATATGATCTGGTAAACATTTTCAGACGAAAGACTGTTTGACTTTCTATTTTTTGTTACAAGTAGAAACATGAAAACATTCCCTCGGAAGGAAAGGACATTGCTGGTACTACTATAACAAATAGGATAAATATATGTATGTTGCTAATTGATTTCATTTAGTATTACAGACCTAAAGTGAGTGGAAATGTGAAGAGAACTATCTGAAGATGTATAACAGGCAAACGAGTATCAGAGTACTAAAACTATACTCAAGTACTCGGCTTTCCGATCGGGTACCCGAGTACTCAAGTATTTATTGCCATCCCTAATTTTTATATATTTTGTCAAAAGGTCAAAGTCAATATTTTGTCAAAATTCTATGTTAATTTCTTTAATAACAATCTCTTACTTTCTTGTCAGAAAACAAACTTGGTTAAAGGTAAGTTTTTATCCAAATCAAAGCGCTGTAAGCGCTGAAGGCAGTTAACCAAAAACCAAGGCAACCGTAATTATGAAAACTGTGGCAAAGTTGCCTCAACATTAAACATTCATATATAGTACATTTATGTTTATCTAATGATTTATTTATTAAGACAAATAATTTATATGTTATCAAGGTTTCAAAAGCAATCCCGAATCCCTGTATTTATATTGTATAATTATATTTCATGCACTTTTTGAATAAAATATTGTTTAAACTAAAAGCAATGCATATAGCAATGTATATTTTTTATGGTGAGTCTGCAGTGGTACAAGTTCCCAATGATTGCAGTTGTTTTACTTGGTAGTTAACCTTGGTTTTATTTGAATGCTAGAAGTTCAAGTTGACTTAGTATGAACATGTAATAGTATGAATGGACTGGTTTCCCTGGAAAGAAAACTGAATTTGTGTTCTGTAGTACAAAAGTTATGAGACACAAATCAGACAAATGTTCACTACAACAGGGATCAAAGGTGAGGTCTGACTGACTTGCCCATAGTAAATGTAAATGATTTGTTATTTTGTCCCATACATATGAATGTATATATAATTTAGGGGTGGTGATCTCAACGGTTTTCAAGTTCTCAAACAGGTAGGGTAGGCAGAGGATTTAGGGGGGGGCGCCGGCGCCCCCCTTTTTTTTTTGGAGAAAAAATTGGTTGCTTATATAGGGAATCACTGAAGCGTATCTGGAGCTGGCCCCCTCTTACGTGTCAATGGGCCCCCACTTATGAAAGTTTCTGGATCCCCCACTGGGGGTAGGGTGACCCTAGGGACTTCCCCTAAATTTTCATTTTATTTGTTATATTGTCCCATACATTAAATTCATATATATGGTTTAAGGGTGGGGATCTCATTGGTTTCCAAGTTCTCAAACAGGAGGGTTAGGGTGATCCCAGGGACTCCCCCTATATTTCATTTAATTAGTTATATTGGCCCATATATGAATGTATATTGTTTTGGTGTGAGGATCTCGACCGTTTCCAAGTTCTCAAACAGGAGGGTTGGGGTGACCACAGGGACTTCCCCTATATTTCATTTTTGATTTGTTATATTGTCCCATACATGAGTATATATGGTTTAGGGGTGAGGATCTTGACCATTTCCAAGTTCTCAAACAGGAGCCCTAGGATGTACAGTGACCCAAGGGACTCCCCTATAGCTATCTTTCATTTGAATTATTATATTGTCCCGTACATGCATATATATGGTAAAGGGGTGGGGATCTCAACGGGTTTCAAATTCTCAAACAGGAAGGAGTGGGGTGACCCAAGGGACTCCCCCTATTTTTCATCTGATTTGTTATATTGTCCCATACATGAATATATATGGTTTAGGGGTGGGGATCTCGACCATTTCTAAATTCCAAAACAGGAGGGTAGGGGTGACCCCCAGCGACTCTTCCTATATTTCATTGATTTTTCATATTGTCACAAACATGAATATATATGGGTAAGGGGTGTGGATCTCGACCGTTTCCAAGTTCTCAAACAGGAGGGGGTGGGGTAACTCCAGGGACTCCCCCTATATTTCATTTTATTTTATTTATTATATTGTCCTATACTTGAATATATGCAGGGGCTGATTCAGGCGGAAAGGGGGGGGGGGGGGGGGGGGGGGGGGGCGTGCACCCCCTTAAATTTGTAAAGCATGAGTTGTTCTCATTTATTCTAAAGAATATTCTTAATAAAGAATATTTTACCTCATATTTTTATTAGCCTCACTCTGCTCGGAGAAAATTTAAGTTTGCGCACCTCCTAACCTAAAATCCTGGATCTGCCCCTCATATGGTTTAAGGGTGGGGAGCTCGACCGTTTCCAAGTTATTAAACAGGAGGGGGTAGAGTGGCCAAAAGGATGCCACCTATATATCTTATGATTTACTTACATTCAGGTTTATATAATATAGTAAATAAAGAAAGAAACTTTCAGCTACTTTAATTGACCCTTCAAAATTGAGATTAAAAAATAACCCTTCGAAATTGCAGTAATATGTTTACACTTTAAAAGCATATCACATGCATTATCATCATTTATCACTGATAAAGAAAATTTAGACTGTGACCATGAACATGTATATTCTTAGATATACACTATTCCCAGCTATAAAATATTTTTCTGCTTTTTCTTTCCTTTACATATATCTTTTGGTTTACAATTCTAGTGTTTATATTCATTTACCATGCATAGATGTATTTTTTCACCTGTTTGGATTAATTTTGTAATTGATCGCCAAACCCGGAATTACCCTTATCCGCTTCCGGAATCGGATCCGATATTGTAAAATTTTGTCTTCACGGCCGCCATTGTTATGTATTTACAATGTTGTTTTTGTCAATCAGATACGATTTTACTCGAATTTATACAATATTTGTCGGCGATTTTCTGTATAAAGCTAGCGGTTGAACAAAATGAACATCGCTGTCATGAATAATAATGATAAAAATGAAGTTTTTAGCTCGTTCAATCGGAGACTTTGGTGAACATCGTGAAAAGGTTTGCAAAGTTAATTCTTATTTTCTTTCAAGTGGAAGGTGACTACGTAGGGCGTAGCTAGAAACCAACTATCCTAGTCGAAATTCCGCTTGCAAAAGTGGAAGGTCGCGGACCTCGGACCACCGCTAATTTGCACACCTGCCTCCAAATTGAAAAGATACGAAAATTTCTTTTTCTAATTTGAAATTGCCGCCAACAGCATGTACAGTTGAACTTATTATATAATAGACTTCTGACGTAGTTGTACTACGTATTGATGACAAACAATATTCCTACGACTTTTGCCATTTGGGAAATCTAAACTACTTGTCTTAAGAGATTTTCGGCGATTAAATATTTCATACAATTGTTCTTTGACATCTTGGCCAAAAGCACAAGTCATAATGAACTACACAAGGATTCTTAATAAGCACTACTTCCTATGTGTAACTTCAAAACTTTTGGATAAATCGACGATCATTTAAGGTTTTTCTGGTCATATTTTTTGTAATCCAGAATAAAAAGTATTAAAAAAGTGTTCAATTAGTCATATATAACATAGTAGCAAGCTAGATAATAACAATGGCAAGTATTTCAGCATTTATTGGGTAGAACACAAATCTAGGGTGCTCGCATAATGCAGCTTAACTGCATAATAAAGAACAAAATGAAAACAGGCAATCAATTTGTTAATGAATATGAGGAAGATTTATCATTTGGATGCTTGTCCTTGCCTAAAGATATTAACCTAGTCAAGGGTCATTAATTAGGACATATCTTGTAGCTATAAAACAACCATCAACTTCTTTGATGATAATATTTATGAAACATTTTAACAATAATTAATGATTTAGTGCTTTAAGTCAAACACATGGATATTTATTTTATTAATGAGTTAATGTTTTACTTAAAATATTTCTTAAGGTAATACCTGACACTACAGGGAGATAACTCTGTAAAATCAGCTAAACTTTTAAATCCCTTTGAATTGTTAAGGAAATATTAACCTTCTCAATGGTCAAAATAAGTGTTTGTCAAACTGCTATATATATCCAATGAAATTTTTCTGAGAAAGTGATTGGTACAAATTTTTTTTTAAATTTTATATATTTTTTTTGTCAAAAGGTAATGTCAATATTTTGTCAACATTCTATGTAAATTAAAGGAGCCGAATTAATTAAAGTCAAGGTGTTTGATTCCACCTTAATATGGGATTAAAGTAACCTGGGTATTTCACATCTATGGTTTAATCCTTCTTTGGAGAAAGGAAATTTCCTATCTTTTGGCAAAATTGTTTCATCACTTTTTCTATGACTTTGTTTACACAACTGCATATTTACCTTAACCAATGACGTTTACTGATGTTGGTATGACAACAAATAGCATCATACTGGTCAGCAATCCATACTATCAGTATTATGTAAAACGCTGTTGTGGTATCATTGAAAAATTCTGACATAATGGCTTCCATACCTGAAATTAAAATCAATTATCATTTTCTCCCCTCCTGTTAATCATATATTTTGTAACTGTCTCCATAAATTTTGTATTTCCATTCATTAAGATTTGAGAATATGATATAATATAAATTTAAAACCCTCTATGATCAAATGTTTAATACATGAATAATCAGCAACTGACTGATACTTGTAAAGGCTTTGGTATCAAACCTTTTTGAGGGATTTTTCGGAACACACTTTTCTTTTTCTGAAACCAATATGGAAATTGAAAGTCTGCAATACTTTTCAGAACATTACAATCTGCAATTGTTTATGTTGTCCTTTACTGCTAGAACTATACAAAACATGAAACTATTCATCCAGACTACTTCAAATGATACAAAATGGCTTTAGAATCAAAGGATTAAACTATCTATTTCTTCAAAGAGTATTTTCAAAGATTATGGAGATATTTGTGTATGTATATGTCTTAAATATTTCTGATTAAAAAAAAATAAAAATATAGACTGTACTGAAAGATTTGATGGTCAGGTGTGCAAAAATATTTTTAAAGGATGTCCTATTTAGAAATATAACATAACAGAAATATAACATCATAAGACTGAGTAGGACTTACCAACTAAAGCCAGGATTACAGTCAATAGTGGTGCAGCAGGGAAGGCAATAGTGATATTCATCTCCAACATCTGAAGAAAATCAACTGTAAAGGAAAATCAGAACATACCAATAAATGTCACTCAACAGTACATTAAATTGCCAAAGAAATTAATTTAGAACATGTAGAATTTGTTCATTTGACACAATGGTGCCCCTTCTCGAATTGAATTTAACCGTATAAAGGAACATAACTCAAGATTGGTAAAAGTGACACCATCCAAATTGGAACTTGATCTATGTTTTAGATTTTTTGCGGTAATAAGCATTATGCATAAGTTTATTCACATCTGGTTGCAGCTTACATTAGAGAACTAAGATGAAAATTTCACCCATTTTCCCATTTGTAAAGGGGAATAACTCTAAAACAATAAAAGTGATGCTACCAAAATTCTTGATGTGTTTTGTGGTAATAAGCATTGTGCATCAGATTATAACATTCGGTTGAGGCAAACTAGATTAGAGAAAGGAACTAATTTCATGATATACGTACAGACAAAATGTGTCAAAACTTTGATCATGAGACGTGCAAAAAATACAACAATTCACTCAGTAGTACAAAATAATTGTAACATTTACTCAATACTATTTTGACTCACCTATAAAGATAAATATCTGGTGGTGTGAATATCTTAGCAAAGTTGATACAGAGACAGTCTACAAAATAATACAGAAAACAGGTTATTCTAATAATCTTTATTTTTATCAATTTGTTCTTGTACGATTCAGCTAAAATACCTGCCAAAAATAGACAGATTCCATAATCATGCATCATTCTATGATTTTGATTAATTGAAGTATAAGACCTCTTTGAGATAACATATTTTAGCCATTACTTATATATCTTAAAAACTGATCTCTGAGCGTATTTTGGTAACTTTAACTTACAAATATTAGCATAATGAAAGCAGCAGCTAAATAAGAACTTCTAGCCATCCACATACTGACAAATCTGTAATGCTCTCCAGACACCACATTTCTAAGGTAACCTGGAATAAATAATGATAATATCTCTTTACAAATCTGTAATGCTCTCCAGACACCACATTTCTAAGGTAGCCTGGAATAAATAATAATAATATCTCTTTACAAATCTGTAATGCTCTCCAGACACCACATTTCTAAGGTAGCCTGGAATAAAATAATAATATATCTCTTTACAAATCTGTAATGCTCTCTAGACACCACATTTCTAAGGTAGCATGGAATAAATAATAATAATATCTCTTTACACATCTGTAATGCTCTCCAGACACCACATTTCTAAGGTAACCTGGAATAAATAATAATAATATCTCTTTACACATCTGTAATGCTCTCCAGACACCACATTTCTAAGGTAGCCTGGAATAAATAATAATAATATCGCTTTACAAATCTGTAATGTTCACCAGACACCACATTTCTAAGGTAGCCTGGAATAAATAATAATAATATCTCTTTACAAATCTGTAATGCTCTCCAGACACCACATTTCTAAGGTAACCTGGAATAAATAATAATAATATCTCTTTACACATCTGTAATGTTCACCAGACACCACATTTCTAAGGTAACCTGGAATAAATAATAATAATATCGCTTTACAAATCTGTAATGCTCTCCAGACACCACATTTCTAAGGTAGCCTGGAATAAATAATAATAATATCTCTTTACACATCTGTAATGTTCACCAGACACCACATTTCTAAGGTAACCTGGAATAAATAATAATAATATCGCTTTACAAATCTGTAATGCTCTCCAGACACCACATTTCTAAGGTAACCTGGAATAAATAATAATAATATCTCTTTACACATCTGTAATGCTCTCCAGACACCACATTTCTAAGGTAACCTGGAATAAATAATAATAATATCTCTTTACACATCTGTAATGCTCTCCAGACACCACATTTCTAAGGTAGCCTGGAATAAATAATAATAATATCGCTTAACAAATCTGTAATGTTCACCAGACACCACATTTCTAAGGTAACCTGGAATAAATAATAATAATATCGCTTTACAAATCTGTAATGCTCTCCAGACACCACATTTCTAAGGTAGCCTGGAATAAATAATAATAATATCTCTTTACACATCTGTAATGCTCTCCAGACACCACATTTCTAAGGTAACCTGGAATAAATAATAATAATATCTCTTTACACATCTGTAATGCTCTCCAGACACCACATTTCTAAGGTAGCCTGGAATAAATAATAATAATATCTCTTTAAACATCTGTAATGTTCACCAGACACCACATTTCTAAGGTAACCTGGAATAAATAATAATAATATCGCTTTACAAATCTGTAATGCTCTCCAGACACCACATTTCTAAGGTAGCCTGGAATAAATAATAATAATATCTCTTTACACATCTGTAATGTTCACCAGACACCACATTTCTAAGGTAACCTGGAATAAATAATAATAATATCTCTTTACAAATCTGTAATGCTCCCCAGACACCACATTTCTAAGGTAGCCTGGAATAAATAATAATAATATCTCTTTACACATCTGTAATGTTCACCAGACACCACATTTCTAAGGTAACCTGGAATAAATAACAAGAGGCTCTCAAGAGCCTGAATCGCTCACCTGGTAAACAATGCCTTATTGAACATATTGAACCATGCCAGGCAAACATGTACAGCTAACAATTCATTTGCTCTAAATGCTTTCGTTTTTGAGATATAAGCCAAAAACTGCATTTGACCCCTATGTTCTATTTAAAGTAAGGGCGGCCATGTTTTTTGACGGATCAAAAATCAAAGCACACACTTTGTGCAGGATAATCTAAGGAACTATCATGCTAAGTTTCATCCAAATCCATTCAGTAGTTTCAGAGGAGAAGATTTTTTAAAGTTAGCAAATATGATGAACAAATTGTGAAAAATTGTCATTAAAGGACATTTACCCTTAAGGGGTCAATTGACAATTTTGGTCATATTAACCTATTTGTAGATCTTACTTTGTGATCATTTTTGCTGTTTACAGTTTATCTTTATCTATAATGATATTCAAGATAATGACCAAAAACTGCAAAATTCCTTAAAATTACCAATTAAGTGGCAGCAACCCAACAATAGTTTGTTTGATTCGTCTGAAAATTTTAGGGCTGATAGATCTTGACCTAATGAACATTTTTACCCCATGTCAGATTTGCTCTTAATGCTTTCGTTTTTGAGATATAAGCCAAAAACTGCATTTGACCCCTATGTTCTATTTAAAGTAAGGGCGGCCATGTTTTTTGACGGATCAAAAATCAAAGCACACACTTTGTGCAGGATAATCTAAGGAACTATCATGCTAAGTTTCATCCAAATGCATTCAGTAGTTTCAGAGGAGAAGATTTTTTAAAGTTAGCAAATATGATGAACAAATTGTGAAAAATTGTCATTAAAGGACATTTACCCCTTAAGGGGTCAATTGACAATTTTGGTCATATTAACCTATTTGTAGATCTTACTTTGCTGATCATTTTTGCTGTTTACAGTTTATCTTCATCTATAATAATATTCAAGATAATGACCAAAAACTGCAAAATTTCCTTAAAATTTACCAATTAAGTGGCAGCAACCCAACAATGGTTTGTTTGATTCATCTGAAAAATTCTGGGCTGATAGATCTTGACCTAATGACGTTTTACCCCATGTCAGATTTGCTCTAAATGCTTCCGTTTTTGAGATATAAGCCAACCAGGTGCTCCGCAGGGCGCAGCTTTATACGACCGCAGAGGTCGAACCCTGAACAGTTGGGGCAAGTATGGACAAAACATTCAAGCGTGATACAGCTCTGAATTTGGATTATGATCAAATTTTTGACATTACATGGTTTTTTTTTACACAAAACAAATGTCAAGATTTTACAAATCAATTAAAGATTTCTTCTTCAAACTTTTTAAATCTAAAATTAAATAGTTGACACAGCATAGGTTTCTGACACAGAATGAATGTGGTCTAATGAACTTCAAAGTTTTTTTTTGCCTTTGAGCAATTCACTATGCTGTTGAATATTAATCCTCTTAAAAAAATGTTTGAAGAAATTTTCTTTTTATTTATGAAATCTGAAATGAGAAAAATTTAACCCCCCCCCTTTTTTCACATCCCCGTTTCCCTTTTTCCAAAACCGATATCAATTCAAATTTCTAATGGAGTTTGCAACAATAACTACTCTTTTAAATACATCATAAAATATTAAAATGTAAAATAAAGTGCTTGTTATCACTGAATGGTAAAGATTGGTTGGTAGTAAAAGTGAATATACATTGTTTATTGTATAAAACAATAAAAAAACTTCATCAGCAACATTTTATATTGGCAAATTTCCAATGAAGTTATTTACATAAAGTTATTGGCAAATAAAAATAGAAAATGACATCATAGTCATGTCTGGCAAATGTCCAACATACATTATCTAAAAACATTTTAGATAAGATAAGGAAAAAAAGCTTCATCAGCAACATTTTATGTTGGCAAATTTCCAATGAAGTTATTTACATAAAGTTATTGGCAAATAAAAATAGAAAATGACATCATAGTCATGTCTGGCAAATTTCTAACATATATTATCAACTACTATTCTATACAAAGAAAGATAACTCCAATTGAAAATTAATTGCTATTGCACAATATTGTGCAATTAGATATTTCTTGCTATTGTGCAATACTGTGCAATTGAAAATTTCTTGCTATTGCACAATACTTGATATGGAATCCTGATTTGGACCAACTTGAAAACTGGGCCCATAATCAAAAATCAAAGTACATATTTAGATAAAGCATATCAAATAAGCACAAGAATTTATTTTTTGTTAAAATCAAACTTAGTTTAATTTTGGACCCTTTGGACCTTAATGTAGACCAATTTGAAAACTGGACCAAAAATTAAGAATCTACATACACAGTTAGATTTGGCATATCAAAGAACCCATTTATTCAATTTTTGATGAAATCAAACAAAGTTTAATTTTGGACCCCCATTTGGACCAACTTGAAAACTAGGCCAATAATTAAAAATCTAAGTACATTTTTAAATTCAGCATATCAAAGAACCCCAAGGATTCAATTTTTGTTAAAATCAAACTAAGTTTAATTTTGGACCCTTTGGACCTTATTGTAGACCAATTTGAAAACGGGACCAAAAATTAAGAATCTACATACATAGTTAGATTCGGCATATCAAAGTACCCCAATTATTCAATTTTTGATGAAATCACACAAAGTTCAATTTTGGACCCTTTGGGCCCCTTATTCCTAAACTGTTAGGACCAAAACTCCCAAAATCAATACCAACCTTCCTTTTATGGTCATAAACCTTGTGTTTAAATTTCATAGATTTCTATTTACTTATACTAAAGTTATGGTGCGAAAACCAAAAAAATGCTTATTTGGGTCCCTTTTTGGCCCCTAATTCCTAAACTGTTGGGACCTAAACTCCCAAAATCAATACCAACCGTCCTTTTGTGGTCATAAACATTGTGTTTAAATTTCATTGATTTCTATTTACTTAAACTAAAGTTATTGTGCGAAAACCAAGAATAATGCTTATTTGGGCCCTTTTTTGGCCCCTAATTCCTAAACTGTTGGAACCAAAACTCCCAAAATCAATCCCAACCTTTCTTTTGTGGTCATAAACCTTATGTCAAAATTTCATAGATTTCTATTTACTTAAACTGAAGTTATAGTGCGAAAACCAAGAAAATGCTTATTTGGGCCCTTTTTGGCCCCTAATTCCTAAAATGTTGGGACTAAAACTCCCAAAATCAATCCCAACCTTCCTTTTGTGGTCATAAACCTTGTGTTAAAATTTCATAGATTTCTATTCACTTTTACTAAAGTTAGAGTGCGAAAACTAAAAGTATTCGGACGACGACGACGACGACGCCAACGTGATAGCAATATACGACGAAAAATTTTTCAAATTTTGCGGTCCTATAAAAACTGCATTCTATTTTAAGTAACGGCGGCCATGTTTTTTGACGGATCAAAAATCGAAGCACACACTTTGTGCAGGATAATCTAAGGAACAATCATTTTAAGTTTCATTCAAATCCATTCAGTAGTTTCAGAGGAGAAGATGTTTGAAAAATTGTTAACGACGACAGACGACGACGACGGACGCCAAGTGATGAGAAAAGCTCACATGGCCTTTTAGGCCAGGTGAGCTAATAATAATATCGCTTTACAAATCTGTAATGCTCTCCAGACACCACATTTCTAAGGTAGCCTGGAATAAATAATAATAATATCTCTTTACACATCTGTAATGCTATCCAGACACCACATTTCTAAGGTAGCCTGGAATACTCAGTCTCACTACTTCTTGATAATTAATATTTTAGATCAATGTTTATCCAATTTAAAAAGTGGAGGATTTTATCTTTAAAAGTGAAAGCATGCATTCAAAATATTCAGATTAATTTGTTGGATCTTTGTGAAGAAACGTCTATATTTTGGGTAAATGAACAAATGTAAATCACAAAACATATATATATACATTTGAATTTTCAAATAAAATAAATATAATACTATTACAAGAGGCTGTCACAACGACAGCAAACCGGATTTATTAACATTTATTGTGTCCTGCCAATATCACAAGAACCATAACTGATGAACGGTGAAAGTGAAAATCGTCAATATCAAATTTGACATCCTTTTTGTCATCAGTATCAACATATTAAAATTTGAAAAGCTTAGGTTGAATGGTACATGAGTAAATGCAACAACATGAATGAAAACGCCATTTTTCGATCTTTCAAGAACCATAACTGATGAACGGTAAAAGTCAAAATCGACATTATTAAACTTGACCTCCATTTTGTCATCAGTAACAACATATTAAAATTTGAAAAGCTTTGGTTGAACAGTTCATGAGTAAATGAACGGACACGACTGGAAAAGCCATTTTTCAATCTTTCAAGAACCATAACTCCTGAACGGTAAAAGTCAAAATCGTTATAATTGTACTTGGCCTCCATTTTGTCATCAGTAACAACATATTAAAATTTTAAAAGCTTTGGTTGAACGGTTCATGAGTAAATGCCCGACTGCCCGCCGTACATCCCCAATTCAATAACCAACATTTTTGTCACAAAAATCCGGTTAAAAATAGTTATGATATATAATGCAGCTTGTTGGTTATCTACCTTTGTTGTCTTCCTGTTCTGCTAACTGTTTGATACTAGACATCAATATGTCGTCATATCCCAAGAACTCTGCCAGTAAAAATCTACTGATACTATCTCCAAAACATACATCTCTGTCTGGATCTGTAAGGCAAAGATATTTTATATTTAATACTTTTATCAATGTTATCTAATGTAGTGCAACATAAAAGATGACAAAACAAAACCTCATCTAATACATGAAATTTGGCATTCTTATGAAACATCGTTTGTAACGTTCATTTTGATTGGATAATATCACTAATTTTCATGACATCAAATTCACAATTAAGGCTATGAAAATGTATGTGCCAGCGCAGACAATATTTGACAGATTTTAAATGAATGATTTGATGGTGGTTTTTTTTTTAGTTTCACTAAGTGGATGGAGATAGCAATATTATATTTAAAGCAATCAATCAGTAGTGTGTTGCCACAAAGCTTAATTTACTACTATCAAATAACCAATTGATGCAGTCTGAGCTTAAAATACAATACAGTTATCTCCTCATTGTATTCTATAGTAATTGTCTCCCCTTTTTTTTAAATGACTTTAATTAAGATTAAACTAAGTTATATCTACAAGTGAATATTAACTGCTATTCATTCAAAATTATATAAATTTATTTTATTTAGCTGTCAATGAGAGGAAAAGCAATACAGACCTAGTGTTACCAACATGACTGTTATATTTAGTTTCTGTCTGGTCTTCGGTGATAACCGTAAAAATCCATACTCAAGAGCATATTCAACAATGTACTTTTCTTCTGGCCAAACTAGTAAAAAAAAAGAACAACAGAATCATTTATATATTATGGAAATTTTATATTAAACATATAAATCCAGTACCATTTTTTAACTCATGTTTCAGAGCTCCAGATAAGCTGCGTATTTGCCTGATCACGCAATACAAATAATAAATCAAAGCGCGAAAGCGCTGTAAAGGCAGTTAATTACAGTTTGTGTGTATTTCT
This sequence comes from Mytilus edulis, assembly GCA_019925275.1. Classification (NCBI taxonomy): domain Eukaryota; kingdom Metazoa; phylum Mollusca; class Bivalvia; order Mytilida; family Mytilidae; genus Mytilus; species Mytilus edulis. The sequence continues at coordinate 138,425,326 of CM034349.1, forward strand.
AGTCCAGTTATATCATTATCTTCCATAGAACAGAGGTGGTTTGTAGAATTTAAGATTTAGAGTTCTTTTGTACCTAGTTCACCTATATCTATAGTCTACTGTTTACAGTATATTTTCTGTGCCTCCAATGAAATGCATTTTTAGGCATGGTCTTGTCAGTTTGCTTTAAATTTATGAGTTTGACTGTCCCTTTTGTGTCTTTCGTCCCTCTTCTTTAGACATATAAGAACTTTTTCTTTTCAATATAAATAGACTATTTTTAATTATTGATTGTATACGCATATTCTATGACTCCCATAAAAAATAGTTCACAAAGATTGACTAGTCTCTGTACTGTGTGTATAGCAAGAACATCAAGTAACATAATGGTAAATGTACATAGAAACATGTCAACTTTTTTGATGACCATACCTGCCAACTGTCAGTATTTGCAGAGTATTTCCCCCATCGAGCTCGAGGCTCCCAAATGGCAATTTTGTAAGAGCAATTTTGTCGACTATTTTAAAGAAAACAATTAATTCAACAATGGCTATGAGCTTGTTAATGCACGAAGAAGCCGAAAACCACATTAGAATATATTTGAAGGGAATCCATGACAAATCGTCCCACTTTTTCACTAACTCGCCCCACTTTAAAAACAAGAGTGTACACACTGAAATGTCTCGCCTTCTTTACTAATCATTGATATTATGTTGATAGTCCTAATAATAAAGCTTTATTACAACTGTCACATAATCTTAACATAAACCTAGAAAACTAAACATTGACCTTTGGACCATGAAAATGAGGTCAAGGTCAGATAAACCATGCCAGGTTGGCATGTACAGCTAACAATTCTTCCATACAACAAATAAAATTGACTTATTGCTTATAGTTTAAGAAAAACAGACCAAAACACAAAAGCTTAACACTGAGCAATGAACTGTAAAAAATGAGATCAAGGTCAAATAAAACCTGCGCGACTGACATGTAGATCATGAAAAATTTCCATACACCAAATATAGTTGACCTATTGCATATAGTATTAGAAAAACAGACCAAAACTCAAAAACTTAACTTTGACCACTGAACCATGAAAATGAGGTCAAGGTCATATGACACCTGCCAGGTAGACCTGTACACCTTACAACCATTCCATACACAAAATATAGAAAACCTATTGCAAACAGTATAAGAAAAACAGACCAAAACACAAAACTTAACTATAACCACTAATCCATGAAAATGAGGTCAAGGTCAGATGACACCTGCCAGTTGGACATGTACACCTTACACTGCTTCCATACACCGAATATACTAGACCTATTGCTAATAGTATCTCAGATATGGACTTGACCACCAAAACTTAACCTTGTTCGCTGATCCATGAAATGAGGTAGAGGTCAAGTGAAAACTGTCTGACGGGCAAGAGGACCTTGCAAGGTATGCACATACCAAATATAGTTATCCTATTACTTATAATAAGAGAGAATTTAACATTACAAAAAATTTTAACTTTTTTTTAAGTAGTCTCTGAACCATGAAAACGAGGTCAAGGACATTGGACATGTGACTGACGGAAACTTTGTAACACGAGGCAACCATATACAAAGTATGAAGCATCCAGGTCTTCCACCTTCTAAAATATAAAGCTTTTAAGAACTGAGCTAACATCGCCACCGCCGTAGGATCACTATCCCTATGTCGAGCTTTCTGCGAAAAAAGTCGCAGGCTTGACAAAAAAACTGCCCCAACCTGGATTACCAAATCGCCCCACTTGTGAACTTTGTTAAATCCTGTTAATATTACTCCTGCCAACTGGTCCCACCTAATGGAAATCGGTGAAATCTAGATAAATATATTATTAACCAGGATGAATTTAGTAATGCCAACTCGCCCCACTTATGGAAAAAGATGTTATCCCATTGAATATAAGTTCAATTCCTTATATTACATTATGATACATTTAACAGGTTTCTTTTTAATTGTTATGCAAATAACTAAGCTTCAAAACTTACAGTTATTCTTCAACAATCAGTTTTTTTTTTATAATTATATATAATTTCAGTATATATCAATAATAGTAATTAAATTAATTTTCGGTTTGTTTGTATTCTGTGTAGATTAGTTTTCATTATTGTGGTGCGAGTTTTTATTTTTAATTATATATATATTAATCTTAATATTACCGTTTTTTTATAAGTAGGGCGAGTTGGCAGGAGTAATATTAAACATGATTTAACCAATTTCACATGTGGGGCGATTTGATAAATCAGTTTGTGGCGTTTTTTTAAAAAGTGGGGCGATTAACCAGTGGGGCGACTTGTCCTGCTTCCATTTGAAGGCCCCCTTGAAGGTTTTGTATGACTATATGAACCATCTTTCACGTAAAAAACCCATGTGCATTTTGAAAAGTTGTCAGATATGTTTCTAACTCCAGACAAAATCTACCGGTATGAATGAAAAAGAAGTTTTCAATTAAGGCTCTGTGGCCATAACAGCTGTCTCATTAGCATTTTAACCACTTCCCATATTTGCAATTAAAACAATAGAAGAAAATTATTCAACGCAAAAACAAAACTTACTTGTAAATATGAAATTCTCTTTACGGTATGAGTTTTTCTCATTGTTTAGATTGTACAGTAGTACCTGTAACTGCTTATACCTATTTCTTATTCATTTTTGCTTGATAAACTCACTAAATATCATATACATTGTACCACATCTCCTTATTTTTATAAGCATTCCAATAACATGAACAATTGTAATTCAATTCTATATACCAAAGCAAAATGAACTGCACAACTTTCATTCACTAGTATGCATCTTTTGACAAAATACAAGTTCTTAAATGACACAATATATATTTATTGATAAAAAAATAAAATTTAGTATACAACTCTTTAACAGGTATAAAAAAAAGCACAGCTGTGTCATAAATCTGTGCTGAAAACATAGACATTGATGGTATTTGAGTAATTCCATATGTGAAGCTCAACATTAGCTCGTCAGTTGGTGGTGGACAGTTATAGTTCCTTCCTGCAGGCTAGGATGAATGACTTTTCAGGAAAACCAATTTCACAAATCAAAACTTTCCTCTAGATTTCTCCTACAATATTCATCCAGTTTAGTTCTTTTGTTTTAATTGGACACCGTCCTGATTTTTAATTTTGCAAACCATTCAGTCTCTTGCTTGCAAATGGCACATGAAAATAGGATGGGTACGGCAGTAGACAAGTCTCTTTAATGTGGGTTTGTGCCCTGAAAAAAGTTTTATAACTTAAGTTTTTTGGAAACTTGTGCAACACACATACCTAAATAACTATAAAATAAAAGAGAGCATCATTCGTGTCAATGTTTTGTTCCTGTTTACATTGTCATTGATATTTTTTCAGAAAGCCTGAGGCATAGCTCATGAATTCCTGTCATTACATCCTAAATTAATATAATTACTGCTAGAATAATTATCAACATGATATACGTACACTATCATTGTACAGCCCAAGTCTTCAGTATATACAATTGTTGCATTCATTCACTCCTGTGTTCAGTCGTTCAAAAATATTTAAACATCAACAAATGAACTTTAATAAGGACAAGAAAACACTAGAAAAGATACGTACATACAACCCGTGTTTTATAAGTGTATTTGAAAGAGAAATATATCTGGTTAAACGATGTATAAAGGAGAAATATATCTGGTTAAACGATGTATAAAGGAGGAAAAATTGTAGATATTGCATAACGATGCTTTCTACCTAATAGCACGTGGATATGTTTACATATTTAGACTTGACCCAGTATGACCCGTACCTTGTAGGTCACCGCCGTCGTTTAAACACTTGACTACAGTCGTGTATAAGACAATAAAAAGCTTAAGCCTGTACTATTTGTGTGAAGTAAATGTGTTTGTTCTGTACATTTAAATTGTTTTACCTGATAGCAAGGACGTATATCTATCCGTTTCCTTCTCAATTCACTTTGTCAAATTCTTCGAACTTCTTCAAAACATACGTATTACTGCGCCCGGAAGTGAGAAAAATATGAGAAATCCTCGTAAAATAATGCTATCTTCAATTTTGTGGAATCCATTTTGTTATATTTATTATACAAAGATAAAAAAAAGTTACGATTAATAATGAATTTGCATATCATTATACGGAACGTTTATGGACTATTTTCCATAGCTGTATGTCGGTCATTTTGGCGGGAAATCATGTACACATACACACGTAGATTGGCTGGTACCCGATCGTAATGTTACACATCACATATATCAAATAGCTAATACCCGGAACGTAGTACCGGGAACCAGGATAATACGTAGACAACATACATAACTAATACCGAAATTGAAAACGCTTTACGGTTTCTCGTTCATAAACCGAATTCCGCTTTGATTTATAGAAGATGCAATATTAATCATGTTCAGTCGACTTTTCATTGTTTTATCAACGTCCGAAAGAATCTTTAGATGTCAGATAACACTCGAAATTGACCCGACTTCTTTCCACACGGAATACACATAATGATAGTTTGTAGTCAGGTTGACTGCTTATAATGCAAAATACACACTAATAACAAGTTCTATAAAACGAACAATACACACTGATCGTTTCTTTAGTCCCCAATGTAAATGAAAGAAACAAAAACCATATCATACCATAAAAAGAAGAGGAGAAATTCGAACATTTCCGGATCTATTTCTGGCAAAAAGACCCCCTGCATAGATTGCGTATGAAAAGATGAACCTCATGACTTAAAAGTCAGGCCTTAAAGCACTGCCTTTAAAAACCCAATGCAATTGCCCATTGCAGGGTTCAATAACCCAATTAATTCAAAGGAAAACCCAATTATATTCCAAAACCATGAGTTCTCAACCCTTTTATTGGCTACCATTTGCGTTATTTACCCTTATCTGTTTACAGTGGTCGCGTAAACTATTTTTATAATATTTATAATTGGAAATTTCCTTTCGTTCTAAAAATAGATCCCTGCATCAAGTAGCTGAAATGGGTCCCTGTTAGAGTTTTCCGTTGCTCAATAGGTACACGTGTTTTTGAAAACATTTCGATCTTCTCTGCGTTTATCCAATTAGCGTGTGTCATGAAGTCATATTTTTTTCGCATTGCTTGGGATTTATCATTACATACATTGAATTAAAACAAAAGTGAATGTCCGGTAAAAATATTGAATAGAAGCATGTTTTCTGCTTCTTTTGAAAAGCTTAGGGAAAGTTATGATGATAACAAGACTCAGCCAGTGTTTTTAGGAAGCGTCCATCGAACACACAGGTGTGTGTACGTACCTTAACGAGAACATTGCTAATAAAAGCAGGGTTTCCTCAAAAACGAAATCAGTTGGAAAAAGTGAAAGGCGAAATTAATTTTGACATGATAAAGCATCAGAAACCAAAAGTTCTAATAAAAGACAACTAAACCCAGATTTATGAAAATTGGAATAAAACAAAAACATTCAAGTATAATTAGAGTTTATATACTATTTTTTTTCATTTACGGTTCATTAATGAATACACACACAGGCACTGGTCTCAGAATTTATTATATAAAGGTATAAGACGAGTGCCTGTGAATACACATATCCGTTTTTTTACAGTTTATATGAGAAAATACAAAACTGGCAGAAGGTTTGAAACGGAACACAAATTAAACCTACAATTGCTTCTCAGTCAATAAACCAAATAAAACAGCTAGCAAATAACCCTAACCCTAAACCAAATAAAACAGCTAAACAAAGAAAGAAACATATTTAAGATGGAAAAAAAATCTGGGGTTGATATTGCCTAAATATTCAATATTGTGTTGATGAAAAAACCCAATACATTAAGGAGCTTGGTGGTGAAAAACCCAATTTGATATTAACATGAGGGGTGAATTGGAATTTATAATGCAATCAAAAAACTTTATCACCCAATTATATAAGAAAATGGTGGGTAAAAAACCCAATTTGTGAATTCTTATCTGGAGCTCTGATGTTTATTGTCAATACAGAGACTTTTCATTCATGGTTGAACACACAATAGACAGGTTATATGCTCAACTACATGTACCGGTACATGTTCTAAGAAAGAGCTTTATTTAAAGGTAACTTATTTATCTTGTTATTTTTAAAATTACAAGTATAAATTTACAACTAATTGATATCCATATTCTATTTACAAATGCTGAAATCAGAATCACAGGAGTCATATCAATTTTTTTAGCAAACCACAAACTGGAATCAGACCCCAGAATCTGCAAAACATTTGTAAATACAAATAAACTTTAGTCAGCGATACTGAATCAGTATTTCTTATCCTTAAGTGTAAAACCATATACATTTATATACTGAAACATGAAAAACTTTTGCACACTTAACAAAGCTTAAGCATACAATTGTCAATTCTTTTTCAGAAGGTTTAAAGCCATAAACATAAATACCTACCAACTTTGGCCAGCATTTCTATTTCAGATGGTGTAAAGCCATATATAGACGTGGTATCAGTGTCATCTACCGTTTTGTCCTCTGCACTTGACAGTGTGGTATTATCTATAGTTGTCCAATTATCTAATTTCATATCACTGTTCTTTTCAGAAAGAAGATGGTCTATGAATTTAGCTTCCAAAATTTTTTCCTCTGTTTTCAATTCTTCACTTCCATCTTCAGATTTTACTTCTGACTTTTCTGAATTACCACCAGGTGGTGCTTCTTCATTTTCTGTAGCAGTCGTTTCCTCTTCATGTGAGTGTTCCCCTTCTGATGGCTCATCTTCTTCTTGATTGAGAACTTTGCCATTATTAAAGAATTGAAATGTAAAGTCTGTGTATTCTTTCTCATAAGAATTAATCAACGTGTAGTTCGCTGTTGCATTGTGTACAATTTCTACTCTAAGAATACCATCTCTAGGCCATGAGTCTTTTACATGAGACAAACAATTAATAGGAGTTCGAGCAAAAACAACATGTATATAAACTAATATACTCAAAACAACCAGTGCCTAGAACAAAAATAATATTGTAGAAACTCAATCATGTGAGGTAAATAAACAGTATTAGGATACATGTAAATGAACATTTAAAAATGACTAGTCATGAATATACACATCAAGTTTATACCAATGCTTAAAAGCTGTTAACTTCCATGTGGTGTTAAATCTAGTCATTATCTCTTAAGCATGTGTCATAAGTGTTCTTTTAGGTAAAAGTTTTTAAAGTGAATTTTATTGAGAATATATGTTATTTTAGAAAATATGAAATTATTAAATAATTGTGTGACAAATTTTAATTTAATTACTCAGGTAAATTTTGTGAAGCATGTCGCTTGTCAATAATTGCTCAGAGCAACACTTTGGTACCTTGTCATTTTGTCAATTGTCATTAATTAATCTGAGCAATATTATGTTTTAATTAGGATTATAAATGTAATTAACTTGTATCTCTATAATTGACATTATTCGGCCGAACAGTTATTCGTCAGTGTAGTCTCGTCGGTGTGATCCAGATAGGAGTGCTTCAAAAGCCAACCAGGCTCAGCTACTAGAGCTCCAGATAAGCTGCGTATTTGCGTGATCACGCAATACAAATGATAAAAAAACCAATGCAATTGCCCATTGCAGGGTTCAAGAACCCAATTAGTTCAAAGGAAAACCCAATTATATGCCAAAACCATGAGTGCTCAACCCTTTTATTGGCAACCATTTTCGTTATTTACCCTTATCTGTTTAGTCGTCGCGTAAATCTATTTGTATAATATTTATAATTGGAAATGTCCTTTTGTTCTATAAATAGATCCCTGCATCAAGTAGCTGAAATGGGTCCCTGCTGGAATTTTCTGTTTGCCCAAAGGTACACATGTTTTTGAAAACATTTCGATCTTCTCAGCGTTTATCCAATTAGCGTGTGTCATTTTGACATATTTTTTTTCGAATTGCTCGGGATTTATCATAACATACATTGAATTAAAACGAAAGTGAATGTCCAGTAAAAATATTGAATAGAAGCATGTTTTCAGCTTCTTTTGAATAGCTGAGGGAAAGTTGTGATGATAACAAGACTCAGCCAGTGATTTAAGGAAGCGTCCATCTAACGCACGGGCGTGTTTGCGTAACTTAACGAGAACATTGCTAATTAACCCGGGGTTTCGTCAAAAACAAACTCAGTTGGAAAAAGTGAAAGGCCAAATCATGATATGTAGTTGGAAAGCATCGGAAACCAAAAGTTCTAATAAGGGATCACTTAACCCAGATTTATGTAAATTGAATAAAACAAAAACATTCAAGTATAGTTAGAGTTTATATACTATTTTTTTTCATTTAACGGTTAATGAGTGATAAAAAATTCTGAGATGAGTGCCTGTGAAAACACATATCCATTTTTTACAGCTTATATAAGTTGTGAGAAAATACAAAACTAGCAGAAGGTTTGAAACTGGACACAAATCAAATCTACAATTGCTCTTCAGTGAATAAACCAAATAAAATAGCTAGCATGTATACAAAGAAAGAAACATATTTAAGATGGAAAAACATCTGGGGTTGATATTGTCTAAATATTCAATATTGTGTTGATGTAAAAACCCGATACATTAAGGAGCTTGGTGGTGAAAAACCCAATTTGATATTAACTTAAGGGGTGAATTTGAATTGATAATGCAATAAAAATCTTAATCACCCAATTACATAAGAAAATGGTGGGTAAAAACCCCAATTTGTGAATTCTTATCTGGAGCTCTGGCTACTCTGACAGGATCGGAGAAACCTGTACTCAAAAGACAGCTCAACACAACTGTAACTATTCAAGCCAGACAACATCAACTTGGAATATTATGGACATTTTGGACTTAACTTTAACTGTGAATTAGTGAACTAGTTACTTTATTATTTGGAACATTTGGACTTTATTTATTTGTAAATTGTTTTGGCATCATTATTATTATTTGGACCTGTTACTATGTAAAATTGTTACAACTTGCTGCTTGCTTTATAGTTTTGCCTGCCATTGCTCAAGTCTTGCGAAAGACTGACCCCTGTACCTTGGGCTGTGCATGTTCGATAGTCCCCTTAAACTCGACGTGCATTGGCTCTTGGTGACACATGTTAAGTGAAAATAAAAATGTATATTTCTGATAAAAATCACATTGTTGCAGTCATATTTGAATTCAATTGTTCAACAGACATGAAAGTTTATGTTTTAAATCCTGTCAATTTGTACAGAGTACAGAATGGATAATTTTTACAACATTTTACCTTTAATAAAATTGCAAATTCCAAAACTCTTCTGATAGGTTTAGGAAAGGCCCTAGCATATGTTAATGCTACTCTGTAGAACAAAGCATGAAACAGTCTGTCTCTAACATTCAACAAAGGGTTCTGTCCTGTCCGTCCTCTAGCTCTCGGCTCATTGTTATTATTCTCTTGGTCAGGATTGTTCATAACTGGCTCTGGTGGTCACTTATAGTCCAATACGGTTCATCAACAACTATCAAAAAAGGAATGTATGACATAATTATAGTGATAAGACAGGAAGTGTTTCTGATTTTAAAGGTACATATAAGTTGTCTGTTCAGTGAGCATATCTTTAACATTTAGAGATCATCCAACTTATGATTTCTGGCCACTCCTCAATCTTATACAATGTACTCTAAAAAGGCCCTTATTGCAAGTGATTGTTACATTTTAGAATGGTACATGTACCGCAAGAAAAGTAAAGAGACTTAATATTGTCATTTACCAACCTAAACAAACAAATTGTCATTCAATCTTAAATGTCAGAGACATGAATAAGATTTGTTTCTGTGTACAAATGTAGGTCTTCTTTTGATTCACAGTTACATTGTAAATCTAAAGCTTGAAATATGGCAATGGCGTTAACACTAATTGGCAATGCAAAGAATGCAAAATCAATAGACTACAGGCATCTTCTGTTAAATCTGATCAAATAAAATATGTCTATTTTTTTAATTGAACTACTCAGAAACTTCAAAATGCAGTAAACATGGTAAAAGGAATCATTTCATCATAAAAAAAATATACTCTATCATTGTCTATAGGAACAATTCTTTCTTGTCCAATGGAAACCCTGTATGACATTTAAGATAAATACATTAGTCTCTCCCATGTTGAATAGGAAGAAGAAAAGAAAAAAAAAAAGATTTGACAGTGTTCTGTGACTGTGAATGACCTCTGATTACAAACTTAACTAACAGATCTTTGCATGATTTGAAACCTCATTTAAGCCACCTTCACGTCAACTTTGCAGAAGGCATGTAAGTCACCATATTATTGAGTAACAGGACAAAGGGTGTAGCTTGATTAGTGCTGACCTCAATCTAGCTGCCGAAACAGTAATCTATAAGTCCTTATGTTTTCAGAAGTTAGAAACCATATTGTCCCAAATTGTGAAAATACAATGTATATATCAGAGGGATTGAGGAAGGATGATAAGAGCTAAGGTCCCAAAGCAAGCCTTTATTAATTTTACACAATGGCGACCTTACATCTTTGGAGTGAACGTGAATGGGTGGGAACATGTTTTTTGGCAAACAGACCAGGATTCGTTTATCATGTTTATATAATTGTCAGAATTTGACTTATCCTAGTTAACCATATGTTCCATGTGGGTAAATTACCTTCTTGATTTGATCAAAATAGACTAGAATTTAAGTCTGTTCGTCATAATTTTAGTTTTTAATGCAGATTTTAAGTATATAAGCAAAGTTGTGATTTTTTGTCTATCCAGGTAAATTATTTGTTAATAAAAGAAATAAATTCGAGTTCAGTTTACAGTACGATCATTGATTAACCATAATCGTGATGTTGAATAACTATTCTGCGCTTATTGGGCTATGTTTACATGTAATTTTCATGAAAGAAATCATAAATATCTTGTTTATATGGGTTATTAATAAAACCTCATGATTTTTGTGTATCCTTTGATGTGCGACATGTCAATAATGGTTATGAATAAACGAAAGACTTTTAAACAGGTTATTATTTCTCTCAAGTCTAATATTTCATTTCGAAATTATTAATTCTTATTAAATAAAATAATGAGATTCCGAAGGAACAATTATCTGCACATGACTTCTGGCAGATAGATAAATATTTTACATGAATGCTTTATAATCATTCTTTTACTCAATAGGGCAAGCCTAGTACCAAAAAGATGCATCTCCTGTAGAAGACTATTTCCACTGATATTATGAATAATGCTTGGTTATCTAAAAACAAGTCAAAAGAAAATAGATCTGATGAAACAGAGAAAGAAAGAAAATCAAACATTGTTTCTTCTGTGATTCACGAATATGATGTTATAGACGACCCACCCTGTGCTTCCAAAATGGCCCAAAATGATCAACAAGAAAAAGTTTTGACAAATGACCAATCAAAGCTGTCACAATCATCAAATGAACGAATCATAATGTCATACCCAAGAATAAACTGTAAAGAAAAAATAGTTAGTGATTACATTCATACACAAGCATCTATTTTAAAGCGATTTTAAAGAGTACTTTCAATTTGACTTATTTTCCAGTATATTTGCGATGAATGTATGTACTGGTAGATCCCTCTGATGTCCGAAGAACCCCTCGAGAGCTGTGAGGGTACAGAGGAATCCATGTACACTCCCTTTCGTAATTGATGGAGATGTGTCACTAACGTATTTTACAAGAACAATCCCCACCCCATCAACAAGATCGAGTGTTAGGACACCGGGTAAGGTCTGTTATTATGGCTGAGGAAACCGAAGTCCTCAAGAAAACCATCTGGCTACTCGGCGGGAATAGACAAACTGAAGAGATATCAGCAGATTGATCTCCAGGTCAAAGTTGGGAACAACTTTGACCAACTGAGGCCCCCATAGTACCCATGCTAGTTTAAACTCCAGTCTGGGTACCAGAGATGTGTGTGAGAGGGTGAATATCACCCTTCTGATTTACTGACATTTTTAGCATACCAAGTGAGGATCGAACTTGGGACCTTCAGCACTGTAGCCATCGGTCTAAACCACTAGACCATGAACTCATCATGCGATGTCATAATGCTATATGCTTCATTTATCAGTTCATGCACCTTTGGTCACAATGTTTTTCGGTCTGTGCGGCCGTTTGTTCAGGTTAAAGTTTTTGGTCAAGGTATTTTTTGATGAAGTTAACGTCTGATAAGTCATTTCTAGAATCATGTCTTCACTGAAAAAGATTGTCAATTAATTTTGCACATCTTTATGACGTCATTTACCAAATAGAAGGCACACCTGTAACAGTGATTTGATTCCGCCAGTGTGCTTTATCCAGAGGATGAAAATTCCTAGTGTTCTAGATCCACCAACAAAAATTCACTAGGGTTTCTAATCTGTGTCCAGTGTAAATTCTCCACCACTCTTGATAAGATTTTAAAGAGTTTTTTGAAGTAGAAATTTATAAAAAAATGTGGCTTTGTATTTTTGGGGGGTATTTGAATTAACTTAAACTTATATATAATAACATAGCTGATTTATGTAAAAAATTGACAAGTAAACTAGTGTTTTTCATCCACAGAATGTTCACATTTTAATGATTTGAACCAGGAATGATTACACTACTCACTAGTTACTGTTAAACAGGATTTATTACACTAGCATTTAAGATTCATACATTGATGAAGTGATTAAGCACTCATTTTGAACACATGATAACACAATATAATGCTTTATATTTTTGGTAAATGGAAACAGGGAATGTGTTAAAGAGCTTCAGACTACAGTCCCTCAAAAGAGCAAAAAATGGTCAAAGATAGTAGTTTATAGTTGTAACTTGATAAGAAGCAACATTTTATTTAAGTATTGCATTCATTTTTGTCCCATTAGAGGTAATGTGGCTAAAAATTAGTAACCTAACATGACAAGGGCAAATGTAAACTTATGTTTATGTAAACACTATATATACATATTTGAATATTTGGAAGTTTCTAATTAGGAATTTTTTTTTTAATTTTTTTTCTGAATATAGGTGATATGCGTAGACCTCAGTTCAGAAATGGACAAAGTGACATTTAGATCTAGAGCTGGGTATGTATATAAGCTTTTATAAATAGATTCAGAAAACAGATTTTAAAAAGGTTTTTTTTGTAGTATAATTGCCATTGAGACAATTATCCACAATATATATCAACACTGACAGTAATCATATAGGCTTATAATTGAGTTGTTATATATATTAGCACTGACAGTAAGCATATAGGTTCAGAATTGAGTTAGTTTATAGCACTGACAGTAAGCCTATATATAGGTTCAGCACTGACAGTAAGCCTATATATAGGTTCAGCACTGACAGTAAGCCTTTATATAGGTTCAGCACTGACAGAAAGTCTATATATAGGTTCAGCACTGACAGTAAGCCTATATATAGGTTCAGCACTGACAGTTAGCCTATATATAGGTTCAGTACTGACAGTAAGTCTATATATAGGTTCAGCACTGATAGTTAGCCTATATATAGGTTCAGCACTTACAGAAATAAAATTGAGAATGGAAATGGGGAATGTGTCAAAGAGACAACAACCCGCCCAAATAAAAAGAAAGCCTATATGTCCAGAACTGAGTTGGTATTTATCAGCACTAACAGTTAGCCAAAAAATACAACAGTTTCCTTGGATATAATTTAACATTGGAGGGTATAATATTTTGTGTTGATAATATAAAAAAGAAGATTTGGTATGATTGCCAATGAGACATCTCTCCACAATAGACCAAAATAACACAAAAATTAACAGCTATAGGTCACCATAAGGCCTTCAACAATGAGCAAAGCCTATACCGCATAGTCAGCTATAAAAGGCCCCGAAATGACAATGTAAAACAATTCAAGCGAGAAAACTAAGGGCTAAGTTGACTTTTTTATGAATTTTAAATATTTTATATTAAATTGGATGTCATTCTGGTTTATTTTTTTTATTTTCAGTGATAAATGGACACCACTTAAACTGGTAAAAAGAGCCTTAGGATTTTTTCTTCATAGTAAATCAAGAATAAATAAATTACATGAATATTCTCTAGTCATTCTACATAATTCAGCAAAATGGGTAAGAAGATTATTATTGCTAAAATAAAAAAAATATGTATGTTTCACATTTGTCTAAATTCCAATTCTTTAATTTACTCTGTAGTTAGAGATTGATTTGTATGAGTTATTTCCCCTTAGGGGAACACATTTAATTTGCCAAGAAAGATTTTATACAGTGACATGGAATATTTTCACCATCCATTTGATTTACACTAATGCTTTGTCATTCATATATAGTCAAATGATTTTCTCTATGATCTGCATTTACTGTAAATTCAGAAATATTTGATTTGTTTTTATTATTGCAAAGCATTCAGTAGATGCAGTATCCCATTACTAAGAACTTACATTGTTGATTCTAGTCATATATTTGTCATATCCCATTACTAAGAACTTACATTGTTGATTCTAGTCATATATTTGTCATATCCCATTACTAAGAACTTACATTGTTGATTCTAGTCATATATTTGTCATATCCCATTACTAAGAACTTACATTGTTGATTCTAGTCATGTATTTGTTATTTCCAGAAACCACATTGACTTTTATCTTTTGATTTGCAATCATTTGTTTTTTATACTATTCAGGTGAGAGATTTTACATCAAATCCAAAAGAAATTCTGTCGTTCTTCGAAGATGAGATACTATTAGATACAATAGCCTGTGAAACATTTGACGCATCAGCATTATTTGATGTTTTGTAAGTTTACTAAATATTTAACCACTCAAAGACAGAGTCTGCCTACAAGTCTTGGAGTTGCTTCTCATTGTTGAAGGTCATACAGTGACCTATAGTTGTTAATTTCTGTGTCATTTGGTCTCTTGTGAAGAGTTGTATCATTGGTAATGATACCACATCTTCTTTTTTATATCCAATGTAGCTTGAGGGATTATGGTTCAGTCAACATATAGGTCTAATAAAAATTATATTAATATCAAAGAAATATGTAAAATGTCTGAATTTTTTTTTTATCTGATATTCATATGTTAAATGACAGTTAAGAAGTGACTATTATTTAGATACTTATATATATTTTAGATTGAAGAGATTAGATTTACCTGCAGTGGAAGGAGATGTTTCTGTTACCCCACCACCATATATTGTTCGTGTTTTAATGATTTATGGCCGATCACATTGTCCAATAGAATTCAGAAATAAAGAGGTACGAAAATATATTTCTTGTTATTTTTTGCTTTTTCCTGTGTTTTTTTCTCTCATCAGTAATACCTTTTTACTTTGTTTTGTATCATCACTTTTCCTTGATTTATATAATGCATACTTGAATGTGTAGAATTAAATATTGTCAGCTATTAAATTATGTCCACCGACACTATTTTTACAGTAAATTGTGTCCACCAACATAATGTTATTTTGATATATTGTCTAGAAGATATTTTCCTTTGAAATTGTGTTATCACCTGTGTAATTAAACATAAATTATACAATAAAACATGCATCTTCATCCAGCTTACCTTCTTTACAAAACTTTCATTTTTACTTTTCTTTTTATACATGATATTGCTATTGCCCAGGATCAAAATAAAAGCATATATCATGCTTTGACCTATAAGGGTTTACTTTTACAAATTGTGACTTGGATGAAGAATTGTCTAATTGCCACTCATACCATATCTTCTTATATCTATCGTTCAATTATTATTTTATTTGTGTATTTCAATTTTTTGCAGTCTTTCAAACAACTTGATTCATCACCATATTTCTTTGTTGATGTGATGTATATACATGAAGCTCCATCAGAAGAAAATAAATGTGAGGTACGAACACTATTGTTATAAATGGACTTGGCAAAATGAGGTAGTTCCTAGTTGCCATCCCTAGAATTGGGATTTTTTTTCAATGTTGAACAAAATGTAAAATTATACATGAAATGGCTCAAATTTTATTATCCTTGCACAATTTTTCAAAGATTAAAGTATTGTTAAACTATAGAATTGAAAAACAAAAACTCCACAAAGCAACAAGAGTTGTATAATCTTTAACAGAAAAAGTAAAATTACACATAAAAGCTAAGAAGCACTAAAAAATAGCCTTGCAAAATTAAAAAAATTTGAAGAAATATTCTGCTTATAAAGAAGATGATGGCTTCAATCAACAAATCCTTAATACTGCCAGGGATTGTTATTGGAGTTAAACACCAACAATCAATTTATCAACAACAACAACAACAAAATAATGTCAATTTACCTGATATCCATATAATAGATAGACACGATATTCAACGACGGACTTGCGAAACTTGTAAAAACATTGTTGAAACTGAGGAACATGTCTTGTTAGAGTGTCCGTTGTACGATGATCTGCGAAATGAACTTTTTAAAATTATTCTGTCAGAACACTCAAACTTTTTAAATTTTTCCAACCTGGATAAATTGTCTATTGTTCTAGCCAGTAACTGTGATAGTATTATTATTTATAGTGCCAAAATCTGCAAATTTATTTTAGATAGAAGACGTCGATTTTTATATCGTTAAACTTTTTTTTTCCTTTTTTAAATGTAAATATAAATATTTTAAGGAAATTTTTAATCTAGCTGTACAGTGATATTTATAATTATTAATTTTCAATATATATACATATATATATTTTAATCCCGTCTCTCATAATTCTTTTTAGAATGGCATTAATATTTTATATTATTGTATGTATTCGTGTATTATGTTATGTATTGTAATATTAATGGTGAGACGTAAATAAACTATTTGTATTGTATTGTATTGTATTCAAATAGAATAATTGGACTATTCACTATTCAATTTTGTATAGACTTTATATAAAATGTCATCCTAATTGTTTATGTTTATACTGTAGATGATTTTTGACAGCCTTTGTGACTTTGATGAGAAGGGAATGTCTTACATATTTGAAGCAGCTAGAAATCCTACTAAATTTTACGACCAGATGTCACAGTTATTAGCCCATCCCTTACAAAGACCTTTACAAAAAGACATTGCTTGTAGACTTCATAATGTAGCAGAACTAGTGGAACAATCCTCATCTTCATCTTCATGACTTACTCATTAAAGGTTTCTAAATGATGTTCATTTCTGAAACATTATCAACATAGGTTGTAATGAAAAAGTGTTATCAGATCTGAGACATAATAAACTGAATAGTATGTGTCCATTTATTTTGTATGTGTAGTTTGTTTAAATTATAGTTGTAATACTTCCTGCTGAACAATAAACATCTAACATTTAGTCAATTTGTTATATTTTAATATTATAATAAAGTTTTGAGACTGATGCTAGATCATGATATATAAAATGGAATTATACTGAGGAAGATTTTAAAACTTATCTCAGAAAGGAACAGTGGTTATACCTGTTCAACCTCTTGCTTTCTATCTATCTTTGTTTATTTTGGCAGGAACTATAAATCAGAGCCTTCTGAAATTTTGTATTAAGCTTCATGTTAGCATGCTCTACTGGATAATGCAATTTGCAAATTCACAACTTATCAACCTTTTGTAAACTAAAGTATTCTTGCATATAATGGCCATGCATGAAACTTTAGTCACATTTTCTTGGAAACTACTAACCATAGCTTCTTGAAATTCTTTATCATGTTTTATACATTACCATGAGATTAATCCAAGATTCATCACTCATCACCTTACTGTTTACCAAATATTGTGGATTCAAAATTATTTAATTTTCATGGATTTCTTGTCTAAAGTTGACTATGAATTTTAATGCACAAAAAGTAATAATAAATCACAGGTTTGTATGTTAACTTGAGCATAACCACAAAAATGAAAATTTTTGTCAATCCGTTTTAATTGGTACCCAAGAAAATAAATTGGATTTACAGTATGTTTTTGAACATTTGGTCTGGGTATGAAAATTTTGTCACATTTTTCTAAGAGACTACAAATCAGGACTTTCTTTTTTGTTGAACCTGCAATTTCTGCTGTAAGCTCACTTCATAAAAGCTAAATATTTCAGAAGGTATAATACCTGGATCCTTCACACTTTGTATATAGATGCCTTATGTTATGAAGTCCATCGTCCTTGATCTCATTTTCATGGTTCAGTGACTACTTCAAAAAAAGAGTTTAGATTTTTGGTATTCTTAATTTCTCTCTCATTATGAGTAACTTTATGTGGTATGTACATACTTTGCAAGGTCCTCATGCCCGTCAGACAGTTTTCACTTAACCTCAACCTCATTTCATGGATCAGTGAACAAGGTCAAGTTTTGGTGGTCATTTCAATGTCTTGGATACTGTAAGCAATAGGTCTTCTATATTTGGCATATGGAACGATTATAAGGTGTACATGTTCAACTGACAAGTGTCATCTGACTATGGCCTCATTTTCATGTTTCAGTTGTAATAGTTTAGTTTGTGTGCTTTGGTTTATTTTTCTGATACCCTATGCAATAGGTCCACTATGTTTGGTGTATGGAATGATTGTGAGGTGTAGATGTTCAACTGGCTGGTTTCATCTGACCTTGACATAATTTTCATGGTTCAGTAGTAAAGTTATGTTTTTGTGTTTTGGTCTGTTTATCTTATACTATATTTATAGGTTAGACAATACTTGGTCATGTTTTCTGAAGATTTAAGCCCAAGGCAAAGCCGAGGGCTTAAATCTTCATAAAACATGACCAAGTATTGTCTGACCAATTTAGAACATATTTACACTTTCGAGTGACCTTACAAAACTATCCTTTCCCATTGTAATATTCAAACCTAAATAAGAGTTCACTTTTAATAATAAACTAAATATAAAACATAGGTAATTAATGATCATTTCAATGAATGAAATGAAATAGCACGGACATAGTTTGTGAAGGATAAATTGTTTTATTTCTGCTTCAGGTAAATTTTAATACTCATATATCTTTACATTTTTTTTATTTTTAAAAGCAACACAATATTATATAAATCCTCTTTTTGGAATTTGATTTTTTTATAGATATTAAACTCTCTGTATGAATATTTCAATTCAGACCATTCAACATTAAATGCTTACTTCTAAATTTAAATGTATTGCGTTTCTCCGAAAACAACCCTTGCTTTATATATCAGCAGTCTGGCATTGTGTTTTTGTTTTTGAAAGAAAGAAAAATAATGCCCTCAAATGTAAGGTTATATAAATTAAATAAATATTTTATTTATCCTTACCATTTTTTTTTTGTGTATTGTATTATGTGTACCATGAGAAAATGCATGAAATTTTGCAAAATTCAAAATGTTTTTATTTTTATCTTGCTCTTTCATCTTTAATCAGTAGGCTATTTTCCCAAGGAAAATGCCTTAGGGGATTGTACACTTCGTTAGTGCAGCTTTTAAGAGTTCACTTTCATAATTAACTGACAATGAAAAGTCATTCATGTATAGCATTTCATAGTGCATAGAAAACCATGTACTATGAAAATTAGAGGGCAAAAAACTGACTTTTCATTGGATGAGAAGGGGTATGTTCTAAGAAATTGATCAACTATATTTGGTGAATGAAAATATTTTAAGATATACATGTGACATCTGTCTGACATGTTTTATTTGACTGACCTCATTTCTAAGATTTATTGCTCAATGTTAAGTTCTTGGTTTTTTTTTTTATCTATAATCTATATTTCTAATACTTTTATAAATAGGACAACTATATTTGGATTATGGAATGATTGCTAGTTGTATATGTCTGTCAATTATTAGCTGACAAGGACCACATTTTTATGGTTAATTATTTTTTTAGATAATATAACCAAAAGGTAATTTTTTTTTATATTTATACCAGGTAATGATTGTAGGGTAAACATGTCTGTCTGGCAGGGTTCATCTGACCTTGACCTCATTTCATAGTTCATTGAACAATGTTAAGTCTAAGATATGCAAAAGGTCAACTACATGTATTAGGTGTATGGAATGATTGTAAGTTGTACATGTATTTCCGGTTTAGTTTATCCAACCTTTGACCTCATTTTCTTGGATTAAGTTAATTTGAATTGTAGTAAATATAAACTAGAGGCTCTCAAGAGGCTGTATCACTCACCTGACTCTACTTGGGTTTTGGAAATTATAAAAAAAAAAATTTGGCTACAAATTAACAACACTTGGCCAGCACCTGATTAGGAAAGGAGCTTTCATGCTATGTTTGGTTTCATTCCATTCCGTGGTTCTCTAAAAGAAGTCATTTGTATGCATGTTCCATAGGGTCCTATGTCAAACCAAGTCCCCTGCTGGTGGCCATCTTGGATGATGGATCTGCTACAAAGTAACAACACTTGGGCCACACCTCATAAAAAGCATTCATGCTATGTTTGGTTTCATTCCATTCCGTGGTTCTCTAAAAGAAGTCATTTGTATGCATGTTCCATAAGGTCCTGTGTTAAACCAAGTCACCCCACTGGCTGCCATCTTGGAAGTTGGATAGACTACAAAGTACCAACACTTGGTCAGCATCTCATAAGGAACATTCATGCTATGTTTGGTTTCATTCCATTCAGTGGTTCTCTAAAAGAAGTCATTTGTATGCATTTCCCATAGGGTCCTATGTCAAACTAAGTCCCCCGCTGGCGGCCATCTTGGATGATGGATTGGCAACATAGTAACAACACTTGGTCAACACCTCATAAGGAACATTCATGCCATGTTTGGTTTCATTCCATTCAGTGGTTTTCAAAAACAAGTCATTTTGTATGCATTTCCCATAGGGTCCTATGTTAAACTAAGTCCCCTGATGGCGGCCATCTTTGGGCCAGGTGAGCTATAAAGGAGATGTGGTATGATTGCCAATGAGACAACTGTCCACAAGAGACCAAAATGACACAGACATTAACAACTATAGGTCACCATACCGCCTTCAACAATGAGCAAAGCCCATACCGCATAGTCAGCTATAAAAGGCCCTGATATGACAATGTAAAACAATTCAAATGAGAAAACTAATGGCCTTATTTATATAAAAATATGAACGAAAAACAAATATGTAACACATAAACAAATGACAACCACTGAATTACAGCTTTATATTTAGAACTATCAATATAATATCAATGGTTAGTAAAGAAGGCGAGACATTTCAGCATGTGCAGTCTTGTTTTTGTTCTTTTTAATAACCTTATTTAAACTATTTTGATTGTAACTTGTCCATTTTCATATGTGTTCATTTTAAATCTTGTGGGTTGCTCCTATATGTATAGTCCTTTGCAGTGCCAATCAGTCATATATTTTACTTTCATGCCTATTCAATGACTGCCAATTTCAACAGGGTTTGACGTACAACATATAATATGGTTATCAAAGAAAAAACGAAGTAAATTGCATAAAATTTAATTTCTCCTCTATAAATGATTGACACATTACTATAAATATTAAACAAATAACAATCATGAATATTATACAACATCAAAACATTAAAATCGGTGGTTTCACCCATTATAGGCAAATATTAAGTTTAAGTTAGAAGTGAAACGGTTAGAATTATAGTTAATAAAAAATGCTATATTCCTTGAACACTGCTATAAAATATAGACAAATGCTTTCAATATGTATGAATTGTGGAGAAAATAAGGTTTCATTAAGACATACATTGAAGGCAATTTGAGTCAGCAACTATGGTTGTGTATGCGGTACACAAAAATTTTCAATTTATTTTTTTAAATTGCTTTTCAGGATAGCTATTCTATTTTAATGGTGGTTTCCATGTAAACCAATTTATTTTACATGTTTGCTTGTAAGACTCATTTTTCATAGTTTTTGTCTTTTTTTTTCTACTGTGATAATTGAAATATAAAATCTGTGACTGAATGACAAGGAATGAGAAAGAATGACATATATACACAATAAATTACATAAGTCATGAAAAATACATATATATACAATGATTGCACCAATACACTATACAAGGAATTAATTATTTACTTATTTCATAATTCTTTCTACAATTTCTTATTTTATTATATTGGATACATCTAAAAATCTGTAATTAAGCAATTTTGTGGAAATCAATAAATAAAATCCTCAATAATTTTACAAACTTTGCAATTCAAATCTAAAACAAATTCTAACATGGTGCAAATTTAAGAAATTTTGATAAAAATGAATTTCTATAAATGAGTGAATGTAAATAATATCCAACAACACAAGTTTATCAAACAAAAAGCTAGGTCTCTTTTTGATAGATGATGTAGGATACAAATATATCTTGTATCATATCAGTTTATGTACAGTCATGTGATAAGTATTCCTTGGACTGTAAACCACTAATTTTTGGTGAGAGATTTATTTTTTCGCAACTTCCATGAATATAAGAGGTTGCAAATATGTTAAACTTTAATTTTTCCTTTTCTACCTTCATCCAGTTAATTTTACAATTAAATCGCTGTGAAATAGGTTGTAAAGGGTTTACAGTAACAAGCAATAATCAAAACAAGAGTTAAATAAATATTCAATAAAAACAAAACATGAAATCAGAAAAAAAATATACTAAACCTACATGTATGCATCAATACAAATATGCGTTATTGTTGACAATGGCTCTAGCTATACACAAAGCTGAACATTTAATCTCAAGAAATAAGAAACAGGTAGACATTATATCATAGTTTAGAATAATAAATGTTATAATGACTTTGACATGTTATAAGGTTTCCTTTTGTTTCCTCTGTGATAGTTCTTGGTTTATTATAATATTGTAGTTTGACAAGAGAATATGGTTCATGATTATATAACATAGGTGTAAAAATTTAACAAAATTCTTTATTAATTTTTAAGAAGTAATGGGTCAAAGCATTATTTAAAATATCACAATACACAAACATCATACTCTGTTCCTAGAAATACAGTAAAACCTGATGTTGTTTCCACCTGTATAAAGGATAGGAGTAACTTAAAGAGCAGTCAAACATGATTAGTTACACTGGTCACCTGTATAAAGGATAGGAGTAACTTAAAGAGCAGTCAAACGTGATTAGTTACACTGGTCACATGTAAAAAGGATAGGAGTAACTTAAAGCGCAGTCAAACATGTTTAGTTACACTGGTCACATGTAAAAAGCAAATCATGGTTTATTAAGAAATTGTGAAAATATTCTTAAACAAAGCTCTGTATAAACTTCTCACAAAGAACAAATAATTTTCTTCCTTTGGCTAGCCTATACATACAGATTTAATTATATGAACATAATGTCTAGGTGCATTTGATTTGCCTGTAATGGGATTGTAAGTTACTCCTGAAGGGTTGCATTGTTTATCCCTGATACAACAATAAAATTTAACATTATCATGAAAAGTAATTCACACCTTCTTTTGGAAGATTTAAAAAGAACACCTTAGTTTGATATTTAGAAAGAAAAGAGCAATCACATAAAAGAAGGTCTTGCTGTAGTTGATTAAGTATGTGTTAGAAAAATCCTAGGAACACAGATACAAAGAGAGCTTTGACTTGTTTCAACAATATCCTATTCAAAGTTACAGGAAACACTGAACCATCCAACTTAATAAATACAAGGTAAACATATAGTATTTTCCAAGAAAACTTATTTCTATATCATCTAGTTTCTTGAAAAATCTTTCAAGAACAATAATTCAAAATATAAATATTGTTTGCATTAAAAATAAAATGCCACTTGCTGGCTAGTGTTATCACCAGGATGAATAGTCCATATCTTCATTCCCAAATACAAAGAAGTATCCCAGTATAGTAAGGAATACCACAAGGTCACCAGCTAACACCAAAGCACAGGCTCCCCAGTCAATCTGAAAAAACAAAAAAAATCTTTTACATACAAACAAATGGAAGTTATTAACAACCTGGACTGGAAATCGGCCCTCGCACGGTCCGCTTCTTCTGCATTTGTCATTTCAGGGTCTTTTATAGTTTACTGAGAGGTGTTGGTTTTTGCCCATGTGTTGACCTATTGTTGTTGAGTTATTAGTCATTTAGTATTTGATGGAAAGTTGTCTAATTGTCAATCATACCACATCCTCGTATTTCTATATAAAGGGTCTTTTTTAGCCCTAAATGAGGTTCAAATATTGAAGTAAACACAAAATATTGCAAACCTGATAAAACAATATGAAGAAAAGGGGTATTCTGGCATTTACATGTAAGTACTAAGGTGGTATGGGTGTCTTTTGCCATCTTGGATTGTAAAAAAACAGAGAACCTCAGGTCTAGATTTTCTATCAAAATAGCAAAATTTAATGCAGGAATGCAGATATCTAATGTGAATTTTCATTTAAAAGAACCAATTTATAACGATATACCTTATAAATATTAATATTTTTACAAGTGTAGATTATTTTTGGATGTTTTTAAATGTTTTTAAATTGGCATTTTAAGGGGAGTTAACTCTAAAACTGCATTTTCTTAAGGAATCTACACAGAATTTTCCTATTTTGTATTTTAGCTGGAAAAAACGTACGGTGACCCTATCTTTTAGTTTAAACATATTTAATTATAGTGGATTGGGAAACAAGTTTTGCAACTTATATTAATCACTTTCCACTTTGCGGGTGCGAGTGCTGCCTTGTAGCGGCATTAGCCTGCTCTTTTTCGAAATCTACAAGGGTGTCTTTAACGTGCAAGAGATATGGCTCTCTCTTAAAACAGGTGAGCCATTTATTTTCTCTTTCAAGGACTATAAAATTGAGAATGGAAATGGGGAATGTGTCAAAGAGACAACAACCCGACCAAATAAAAAACAACAGCAGAGGGTCACCAACAGGTCTTCAATGTAGCGAGAAATTCCAGCACATTTTTTCCTCAAGACCATACTTGCAAATGGTGTCAAGGGAGCGCCGAAAAATGCAGTCCCTGAAATTTTCATCCCGGACGGAAATTGAACCAGGAACCTGTGGGTTAGTAGTCCGATGCACTAACCACTACACCATGGCGGCTCCCTATCTTTTCTTTTGATATTCTCAAAGCAATCTCTAAAAGCTATCTTTTCCTAATTTATTTTACAATTCTATCATTTTGTTTAGGTTCTAATCACAAAATGGTGTTTTTCCCTGTATAATCCTTACAAAATGTGTCATTTTGTCACAACCTGTAGCTTGAGAAAATGTGCTGTGACCTATCATTTTTATTCTATTTTTGACCATTTATCAAAAGATACTCCGCTTTGGCAAAGTATGAACAAATTCTATCATTTTTATTTTAGACTCCCATACCCCTTTAAGAAAACTTTTACATTCCATGAAGATCTTTGATAGCTTCAGACTTGTGTTTCTGTCTCATTGAAGTATATTTCCATCTCTTTTATTAAAATCATTCTTCAAATTTAAATGAAATAGAGGTCAACTATCAGATTTGTACCATAATTCAGTGGGAAATACTCTATTCAAACTGCAATTTGAAACATTGTTTATTCCACTGGTTCATAAGCCTTTAGCATAAGCTTCGCAATAAGTTATTTTATAGTGTATAGTTATCAAAGGTACCAGGATTATAATTTAGTATGCCAGACGCGCGTTTCGTCTACATAATACTCATCAGTGACGCTCATATCAAAATATTTATAATGCCAAACAAGTACAAAGTTGAAGAGCATTGAGGATCCAAAATTCCAAAAAGTTGTGCCAAATACGACTAAGGTAATCTATGCCTGGGATAAGAAAATCCTTAGTTTTCAAAAATTCCAAGTTTTGTAAACAGGAAATTTATAAAAATGACCACATTATTGATATTCATGTCAACACCGAAGTGTTGACTACTGGGCTGGTGATGTCTGTTTTTTTATTTTCTGCTCTCAGTGTATTGTGTAATTTTTTCATATTACTCTCTTGTAAAAATGCAACAATTATTAATTAGATAATGTTTTTCAGCTGACAGTTTATAATAAACACACAATTCAGCAAATTCATTATTTAACTTAATAATGTAATTTATTTTAGTTTATTAAGTTACTCACTGTATTTACATGTGCCAATACAAGAGGAAGTCCAATAGCTGATATTACAATGCCTGAAGTTAAGAATATTGCAAGTTCTACGCAGGCACTACTTGCTGTGTCTAAACTGTCAGACATACGCCTAGATATAACTGTAGGTAGTGGTGACAGGAAGTAAAAAATTAATACAAACATTGGCCACCAGTTACTGAAATATATAGGAAATTAATACAAACATTGGCTACCAGTTACTGAAATATATAGAAAATTAACAGTTTATAAGGATAGGAAATTTGTTTTCCCCACATTTATCACTACACATTTTACACAAACGGTCACATTCGTCTTCACCTACAAAACGACCAGTTTCTAGCCTGAGTGGAAGAATGCCACACCTGAGTTGCGCTATTATGGACTTTTTATTAAGTTCAATGTAATGTTCACAGCAGTATTCAGATTTTATGAGCCTCAGGGGCGGTTCCAGGAAATTAGATTAGGGGGCGCAAAGTTAAAGCAGTGCGGAGCGATGCGAAAAAAAATTTGAGGTATAATTATCGAAGTTATTGAAATATTCTTCTAAAGATGGTGCAACGTAGATATGTTGCCAAGCAAAACGTGGCGAGAAATATTCTGTGGTAAAATTGGAGAGAAATTAAAGTTTCAAGCTAAAACCACATAAATATTCATCCACTCCTGTCAATCTACAATCACCATAATTAACAAGAAATCTGTGAGCTTCTATTCTACTTTTGCCAGCGTTTTTTGATTGTCTTTTCACAAAAAAAAAAAAAAATTATTATTATTTTTTATTGTTTTATATTATTTTATCCCAAACAACTAAAATCAGAATGAAATCCTTAGGAAGATATGTTTATTTTCATGGAATCTTATGTAATACAGAAGTACGGGTTGAAGCCTTGACCGTTTATGCATGCTTCGGTAAACTATACAGTAACAGGTTGCAAGTGAGAAACATAAATTGATACAAATTAATAAACTAACCTTTCGTTTGAACCAGTATTTCTATCTTTCATTAAGATAGAATCTAACTTGGACTGCTTTTTTGGCCGTGCCATGATGAAATAACCAACCCAATCGCGAGTAGGTCACTTTCACCTTCTTTGTGTGAAAGTGATGTATGGATGTTTTTGAACTTCTACTTACTAGTATAAAGCACATCTACCGGTACTTACTCATATACATCTACTTACTTGTATAGATCACATCTACCTACTTGTATTAAGCACATCTTCTTGCTCGTATCTGCTACTATCAAGCACATCTACTTACTCGTATAAAGCACATCTACTTACTCGTATAAAGCACATCTCTACTTACTAGTATAAAACATATCAGATCTACTTACTCGTATAAAACATATCAGATCTACTTACTTGTATAAACTACATCTACTTACTCTTATAAAGCACATCTACTTACTTGTATAAAACATATCAGATCTCCTTACTCGTATAGAGCACATCTACTTACTCTTATAAAGCACATCTACTTGCTTGTATAGAGCACATCTACCTACTTGTATAGAGCACATCTACTTACTCTTATAAAGCACATCTACTTACTCGTATAAAACATATCAGATCTACTTACTCGTATAGAGCACATCTACTTACTCTTATAAAGCACATCTCTACTTACTAGTATAAAACATATCAGATCTACTTACTCGTATAGAGCACATCTACTTACTCTTATAAAGCACATCTACTTGCTTGTATAGAGCACATCTACTTACTCGTATAAAGCACATCTACTTACTAGTATAAAACATATCAGATCTACTTACTCGTATAGAGCACATCTACTTACTCTTATAAAGCACATCTACTTGCTTGTATAGAGCACATCTACTTACTCGTATAAAGCACATCTACCTACTTGTATAGAGCACATCTACTTACTCGTATAAAGCACATCTACTTACTCGTATAAAACATATCAGATCTACTTACTCGTATAGAGCACATCTACTTACTCTTATAAAGCACATCTACTTGCTTGTATAGAGCACATCTACCTACTTGTATAGAGCACATCTACTTACTCTTATAAAGCACATCTACTTACTCGTATAAAACATATCAGATCTACTTACTCGTATAGAGCACATCTACTTACTCTTATAAAGCACATCTCTACTTACTAGTATAAAACATATCAGATCTACTTACTCGTATAGAGCACATCTACTTACTCTTATAAAGCACATCTACTTGCTTGTATAGAGCACATCTACTTACTCGTATAAAGCACATCTACTTACTCGTATAAAACATATCAGATCTACTTACTCGTATAGAGCACATCTACTTACTCTTATAAAGCACATCTACTTGCTTGTATAGAGCACATCTACCTACTTGTATAGAGCACATCTACTTACTCTTATAAAGCACATCTACTTACTCGTATAAAACATATCAGATCTACTTACTCGTATAGAGCACATCTACTTACTCTTATAAAGCACATCTCTACTTACTAGTATAAAACATATCAGATCTACTTACTCGTATAGAGCACATCTACTTACTCTTATAAAGCACATCTACTTGCTTGTATAGAGCACATCTACTTACTCGTATAAAGCACATCTACTTACTAGTATAAAACATATCAGATCTACTTACTCGTATAGAGCACATCTACTTACTCTTATAAAGCACATCTACTTGCTTGTATAGAGCACATCTACCTACTTGTATAGAGCACATCTACTTACTCTTATAAAGCACATCTACTTACTCGTATAAAACATATCAGATCTACTTACTCGTATAGAGCACATCTACTTACTCTT
The DNA here is from genome assembly GCA_019925275.1 of Mytilus edulis. Classification (NCBI taxonomy): domain Eukaryota; kingdom Metazoa; phylum Mollusca; class Bivalvia; order Mytilida; family Mytilidae; genus Mytilus; species Mytilus edulis. Next base: position 138,454,029 of record CM034349.1, read on the forward strand.
ATAAAGCACATCTCTACTTACTAGTATAAAACATATCAGATCTACTTACTCGTATAGAGCACATCTACTTACTCTTATAAAGCACATCTACTTGCTTGTATAGAGCACATCTACTTACTCGTATAAAGCACATCTACTTGCTTGTATAAACCACATCCAATTACATGCATTCATATAAAGCACATCTACTTACTCATATAAAGCACATTTACTTACTCATATAAAGCACATCCCAGTACTAAGAATGTTACACCAACTGCTGCAGCAAAAGCCATAGCAATCAATCTGTAAATAAACATATATGTATATGTAGGATGTATAAATAATCTAAATTTAATTTTGATATTTTTAAGTCTACAAATATAGACTGTTGATTTTTGTGACTATAAATCTCAACTCAATCTAATTTAATTTTACTTTCAAAGCATACAAAATTAACTCAAGTTATCTTGTAGATGTACAAATAATTAAGTACATTTATATATTTTGGTAACTAACATATACATTGTACTGTCAACAAGGACATTGTTCATGAGCATAATGAGTATTAACATTAACTTAACAAAGCTGTAGTAAAATTTGATATAAAAACTTCAAAAATTAAATAATACTGATAATGCTTATATTAAATAGAGCACTAAAGTTTTATGTATGTTATAAATACTTACGCTACAATTGGTTCCATCAACAACAAAAGAAAGGAAAGAACATGAAAAAGAAAATATCAATATGTAGGATTTATATCATCAATAAACTTTCTATATTTTGTATACTCCACACGTATATGACTTAGTAAGAAATTACTTTTTTGCTATATAATGATTTTTGTCCTAAAATGACAAAAAATATTCTTATGTTGTGCTGTAGCACCACTATACATGGTTAGAGGAGAGCTATAGCACCACTATACATGGTTAAAGGAGAGCTGTAGCACCACTATACATGGTTAGAGGAGAGCTGTAGCACCACTATACATGGTTAGAGGAGAGCTGTAGCACCACTATACATGGTTAGAGGAGAGCTGTAGCACCACTATACATGGTTAGAGGAGAGCTGTGCACTAAGAAATATTTTGAACAGCACCACATTTTTTGTGTTTCTGTCACAAGGTCAAGAGCCTGTTGTTTAGTGGTTATAGTTGGTTCATGCCTACAGTTATATTTGAATTTTGAAAATTGTTGTTGTAAAAACTAAGCCTTAGTTTTCTCAGGTCATCATTTCAGTTTTCCTCATTATTGAAGGCTGTACAGTTGCCTTTAAATGCTTACATACACTTTATCATTGCATTTGTTTATTAGAACTTTGGTGGATTGTTGTCACATTGGCAATCATTCTACATTTTCTTATTTTTCTATTAGACCAAATAAAAATATATGTGTGGTTCCAGTTATCCGACCGTCCCTAGTTGTAAATACAGCCATATTTGTCCGTTTGTTATGATGAACCTTAATACATGAGTATTTATTTTGACACAATTTATGGTAAAGTTAATGTTGGATAGTTTTGTTTCAAACCATGATAACTTTAAATATAATCTTTAACAAATAATACCATGTCTGTTATAAAGTGTATTTATTATATTATTATTCATTTATCCTGTGGCTGTGCTATAGAAAATGACTCATTGTCATAGCACTCTGACCCGCTGGTACTTAAGATACTAAAATAAAATTATGTAAACTTGAATGTCATTACATTCTTCTTTTAAATATGTCATTGTTTTTACTTGGAAGTATTATTTTAGGGACGCAAAGGGATTTTGTTTCAAACCTCTTATTCCTGCCATTTTTCTTCCAGGTAATACGATGAATAGGAAGGAGTTCCGAAAATTATTCCGAACGGCTTTTATGGCTTTAAAAATCCCGGACAGGCAATGAATAATCCGGATGTTAAAAAAATGTGAGGCCCCATATTTAAAAAAAATAAAATCAAAACGAAGTGCCTGTGTGTTCTCCATATGAAAGGCACAGGAGGGCACTTGCTGCCGAATTCAGATTCACTGATTTGAGTCAAATTCTAATATATATATTGTTTATAACAATGTAAAACATTTTCCCAAACTATCAAAAGTATAAAATAAACAATTTACAGGACATGGTCTCAATATTAAGATATAGCTTCGTTTCGTAAGTATTTTAACCAAGACGCCATCTAATTAACTATTGAGTTGACCTTCTATGGCCATATAAGCAATGTAAACATAAACATAGATATAAATAGATTAAGCAGCTCTCGTGCAATTAGATTTTTATAGCCTCTGTTAAATTTTGTTTAATAAATTATAAATTTATGTTTATCGTCGATTTTACCTTTATAAGAAAGATTTCTGTGGATCGATCAAATTATTTACCTTTGTTTCACTTCCAATGTTGACATTCTTTTTCTTTAAATAACCGTACTCAGGCAATGCATTCGTATTCTATTCTCTTTCTACGGGGATTTGGCTGAGGGATTTGGAGTTCACATGAATACGGATTTAATGAGGTCGAATTTTTCACTTGCAGATGAATAATTCATTATCAATGTTTATTTGCTTTATTTGACAAACTTGAACCATTTTAGCTGATAAAAGCAAATAATAATTTCACTATATCACTTTCATTAATGATTGAACAAAAAAAAAATCATACTTTAGATTTTTTATATATCTCGTAGCTAGTGCCCCTTTTAATACGGCATTCACGCGAGATATATTTTGCTCGATATAAATCTGATGCCGTTGATTATTCATTTTATGATGAATTGATTTGAAATTCAGGTATAATGTTTTAGATAGGTCAACTATACTTTTAATAAATGAATCAACTATGTTTGGAGTGTAGACATTCCGGTTTTTTATGCAGTTTCAGAAAAATGCTTTTGATATCATTAAAATTCGGGTCTCAGTCAGTTTAACTTTTCGACTCTGTACACTGCACTATCACACAATCTTATCAAACAGATGATTTCCTATTTAATCATACGGTTATTTGAACAATCTGAGTGCAAATTTATTTGGTGCATCTGTCACATTGAATGGAAAATATAAATATTTTGTTTGTCTCTGCTTAGATATACTAACTTTATGATTATATAATTAAAACTGTACATTTCTCCTAGATTATATCTATACGCATTTAGGCAATAATTCAAGTTTATCGAGAGTTATACATAGGCATTCATGTGGGCAAAATTGCTCTCCTTTAATAGTGTATTTGTTTCAGTATTGTTATAAATCCGACACAGTTTATGGCCAAACTCAGTAAATGAACAACAATTTGGTTTTGGAATTTCGACTGAAAACTTTTAGCAAGCGGGAGCCCGGACATCACACTGGCCTATTTTTTCGTAGGAGTTGTTTATAAATCATGTCAGATTGGATACGATCCGTGTAAACGATTGGACCAAATATTGAGTTTAATTATTGATGAATTAAAAACTCAACTAAATATTATTATTCCACTGTTTTTGCATATTGATTAATACAGTAAATCAATATTTTATTGATTGACGGACTATCCCACACGTGTCTTTGAACAAATCTTTGACGAATCTTTTTAGGGGATCAATCAAATTGAAAATTGAATTGGGGAATATGTCAAAGAGACACCAGAACCAGAAAATCCCACATCTAGAGGCGTGCTTCGGTTGGCCCCTTAAACAACGGACGTTACATTTGAACTCTAAAAAATATTTAAATGAACTAAAATTTAAATAAACACATTCAAGACTTACAAAGGCCAGAGGCTCCTGGCCGTTTGGATAGGCACAAAAATGTGGTGGCTTAAACATGTTTAGTGAAATCTCAACCCTCCCTTAATACCTATTGGCAATGTCCGAGTTCTATGTTATAAGAAACTAAGCAAATTGAGAATAATACATACATTAGCGAAGGAATACTAGCAGTTACTGACATGCCAGCTCCAGATATCAATTAAACTGATCGAAATATCATGCATATGAATATCTCGCCCTATACCTCTTGTTAGTGGTTTAGTATTATCATATCATCATAAAATATACGAGAAAAACATAACTATTCGTATCGTGCCATGGCGTCAACTTATTTTTGAATAAATGTATTTATTTCCAATACAAAGACCATATGAGTGAATCAATATTAATACCAAAATATGCAATCTTTAATGACTTGACAACAATATCATACTTAACTAATATATTCCGTCTGAATAATTCTAAACTGGGTAATTTGATTAGCTTTTGAGGCGAATGCCGACATTTTTGTGCTTTGTAGTATATGCCTTTGAGGGATGAAATTATGTCTTTCAATGGAGTAATGTGAAATTCAATGTTGATATAAAAATTGGGAGATGTTGTATGATTGACAATGAGACAATTATTCTTTTTCATATGGTGGTCTATTTTGTATAGAAAGGTTTACACAGACATGCCGTTGGAAAGGACCGAATTTAATAATGGGTTTCAATTTCACCAATGGGTCTTAAATTTTCATCTTCCTTTATATTAGTTAGGTCACTGGTGTCTGTAAGTAATCATGCCGGTGCACGAATGTTTCCATCTTTATTTGCTGAAATATTTATTAACACAAGTTAGAGAATCCTTTTTAATCTAATTACAGATGTAAACGATTGTCACATGATTATTATAACTGAGAAATACATAAATGATTTATGATTTTTGACTCGTCCAAATAATTATGACGTCTGTGTTTTAGGCTAAGAACAACTAGCACCATTTTTTATCGTGCTTTTTACACAGATTGATATGTGATAAATGTAAATGTCGATTACACAGAAGCATTTGTTTCTATGAACGTATGCAAAGAATAAATGTGAAAAAAGCGACTATAATGTAAATAGTATTTCGTCCTTTTGCCAAACTTTAATGATTGAACTTTTTAAGTAGTTTAACGATTATTCGCTCAGAATGAAAATATAGATTGCCCAAGTTGCATCTATCCACAAAAAGTGGCCTTGAAAAGGTGATTTGAACACTCTTTAGTGATCTGCCTTCAATAATAATATATACATAAGAGACAGTCACCGAAAATCAACTTTCCAGGCAAAGACACAGACACTTTCAGTAATTAAATACAGGAAACAGAAACAAAATTTGAAATCTATGATGCATTAATGTTTTCCTTATTTCAAACGGAAACGAATTAAGTTATGTCTTTCCTTCTGAAACAATGTTTTCATGAAAATCTTATTCAAACAATTACTTTCAGAGGCGGATTTAGGGGGGGGCAGGCCCCCCCCCTCTTTTTCGGAAAAAAATGGTTGCTTATATAGGGAATCAATGAAGCGTGACTGGAGCGGGCCCCCTCTTAGGTCAGTCAGTGGGCCCCTACTTATGTAAATTTCTAGATCCGCCACTGACTTTTGGATAGTCCTGTCACAACAATGGCTATGCCTAAAAACATACAGCTATAGCTAACGGCATCAAATCAATAAGCCATTTACTAAATAAAAAGATATTTATATAATCACATCTAACCAGAACACAGATAGTCAGGGGTATCTTACCAAACTGGATTGATCATGCAGAGTTCGGCATCTCATTCTGCTGACGGCAGAGTTTTAAAGACAAATGGGAAATACTCCAAAGATGAGTGGTCTACTTAGTCTGCAATCAAAACCATAACGTCAGTAGCGTATAAAATAATAGTAAACACTTCAAAACAGCCCAAATAACTTAAGAATACCGGAGTTCCACAAGATTATACGACATATTGTAGCCCCTGTAAATCCCATAGGGACCCCGAGACCCGTGTGGAGTTCGGGGTGCTCCTTGTCAAAGTTATATAGAAATCCCTGAAAGATGGTATCCTATAAAATAAAGAAATAACAATCGAAATTAAATGGATGTAAGCAATAATAGACAACTCTATGGCCTTCATTAATGAGAAAACCCCACGCCGAACAGTTGGCTATAAAGAGCCATGACATGAAAAATATGAAATAGTTCGATTGAGAAAACTAACGGCCTTATTCATAACAAAACAATTTATTGAAAACAAAAGACAGATGTGAACCAACAACAACCACTGAACTGCAGGCTTCTGACTGAAGCCAGGCACATTTATATAAATAGAATGAGGAGGGATAAAAAAAAATCCATGACTTCTGTGGATAAAATTGAGAATAGATCTAAATGGAGAATGTACCAAAGAGGCAACAATCCGCACAAACAGCAGTCAACAGACGAATAGAAGGGAACCAATAGGTATTCAATGCTGTGAGATAATCCCGCACCCGATAGCCCGCTTCAGCTGGCCCCTAAATAAAAAACATAAAAATTATCTAAAATTGAAAAATCACAAAAGACTACTAAAGCCAAAGGCTCCTGGTTTTGGGACAGGCATGAAAATGCGGGTTAAACATCTTTTTGAGATCCCAACCCTCCCCTATACCTTCATAAGCAATGTAGAAAAAAAAAACACACACATACAGTAAACTTGGAATTGATAGTAAATAGCAAGTACAAGTTATTTTGAGTATATTTATATCAATATTATACAGTTAAAGGTGAGAATAATTGAAATTCGGCTGTTGTCTACTCTATGGTTTGGTTGTTGTCTCTTTGACACATTCCCCATTTCCATTCTCAATTTTATGCAAATAGTTTTACACCAACTTTAAAATTAAAATGACGTTTGTTAAAAAAAGTATCCATATATTGATTGATATTTTTTTTTGGGGGGGGGGGACTATTTTAAATACTGTTATAATATATACCTATGTGCTTGTAAATATCGGTTCAGGTCAAAATTTGGCTGTTTGTAATTTCTTTTCGGACGTCCGAGACAGAAGTTTTGTTATACATAGTTTTGAATATTCCATTAAAGAAAGGTAGGTCTGGTACATAGATAAAGATAAAGATATTTTTATTTCCTTATCATAGGGCTCATAACAAGCATGTAATCACATAAAGTAAAAATAAAAGGCCTTTCTCTTTCACTCGCATACACTCACACATACAACTCTCGTTCTGATTAAGGATTATTGATTTAACAGTACAATATGTAAATGAAAAATGAAATACAGTACAAATAAAGATACAAATGTATTTTTATTTTTATTTGTTTTTATGAAGAGAGTCAGTCTACATTGTATATATTTGGAACGGAGGATAACTCTTACTGCCCAGAAAGAAAAAAAACAATTCAAGTATAATGTGACAATGAACTGGTGAAGACTATAAATAAGTTTTATAAGTTTCAGTTAAGCAAATATTTAGTTTCTCAATGTGTAAAATGAGGATAGCAATTCACATAATTTAGAGTTAAAAAGAAGGCTATCGTTTGACATGAACCAAATAAGCAGATTACTATCGCCCGGGATATTTGGGATAAATATGGGTATTTTGTAAAGAGTACATCTCTAGAATTTATGATGATAAAATAAAGAAGTTTGTTTGTTTGTCATACATATGATATATTATATATTGACGCATAGCTAGTGCTCTAATAGTTTCCTCGGTACCGTACAGTACAGGGCGTACTGTTGAGATCATACTTTAAACAAGTTGTCTTTTGTGAATTTCGGCATTTAGCAGAAGAGCTCACAGAGGTAGGTAAAACGATTCGCATGATGTCCTTTTAAGAAGTGACCATATTTAACTTCGAGTTTACATGTAGTGTGTTAAGCCTTTCTAGCAGTATTTGTAGGCCGTATGCAAGACCATTTGAGTCATGCACCTCTGTCTTTATTAGAGAATATAGCGTTCTCCTTGCCAAACTGATGCAGTCATTTATTCTGGTTTCATCTACTGTCGATCCTGTAAGTCTTATATGAGATGTACTGTCAGAACAATGTATTTCGTTGTTTCCAATTTTTAATACCTCGATATCCTCAGTTTGTTATGGTCTTATCCTGTCTTTAGTATGATGGTACTCATCTGTGGATTTCTGTTTTTATTAGAGATATCATTATGCTTTTCTTCTTCTATTTTGAATGTTTCTTTTTGTTACTTTATTTGGGTGTAAAGTGTTGACCGAAGTACATTTTGTATGAAGCGCGGAAGCGCTGCATTCTAAAAATGTGCGCACGGTGAACGCTTTTACGACTCTATGAAGTTACAAAAAGAAGTATTCAAAACTTATAATAACATTTCTAGCTAGGATCATGAAAACACGATTTTTATCAAGTTTTTATTTTATTTACCTGTGCTCTTTATTGGGGGCTATAAAAGGCCCCGACTTTAAACATATGTAACAATTACCATATTGTAATGGATATTTTCCAGATTTTATCAGATTGGCTTAGTCCAAAAAATTAATAATCCACTAAAATGATCCGATAACTCTTACATGTCATCAGTGTATATTTGTTGTCGTCCGAAGACAAATTCGGTTTCCGGACAATTATTGGATATCTATGAAACTTTACAAGAAGGTTCAATACCACAAAAGGAAGGTTGGGATTGATTTTAAGGTATATGTTACCAACAGTTAAGGAATAAGGGGCCAAAAACAAGCGGCGGTGATTTTTGCAGTTTGCGGACAATAACTTGTTTTTAAGTGTATGGATCTCTCTTAAATAGTACCACAAGGTTTCATATCACAAAGGGAAGGCTGATATTGTGTTTTGGTGTAAATTAATTGCCCAGAACAAGCAGGAAAAAGGGCCAAAAAGGGACCAAAAACAAGCATTTTCTAGTTTCCAGACAATAACAGTAAACTTGTGTTAAGTGTATGGATGTCTCAACTTGAAATTGTAATACAAGGTTCCATACCACAAATAGAAGTTGGGATTGAGTTTGGGGTCATTTACTCAAAAGGAGTGTCAACAGTAGCGTGATTTGTTTTCCAATTTTTCAACCGGGGGGAGAGGGGGGGGGGGGGGGGGGGGGTGGGGGTGTCATATTTTTTTCTCTCTCAAGTTTTCAAAATTTCAAATTTATTCAAAAGTTTCAAACTGGAGAAATCTTCAATAGCAGAGTATTACCCAATCGATTTTTAAGATCTTTTGACCACATTTATTTTCAGTGGCGGATCCAGGGGGAGGGTTCCGGGGGTTGGAACCCCCCCTTTTTTGGACGATCAATGCATATGAGTGGGGACATATAGTTGGACCCCCCTTTTTTGTCCGGGGTTGGGAACTCCCCTTTTTAAAATGGCTGGATCCGCCCCTGATTTTGTGTTGGAAATATATATGATCCAAATTTAGACAACAAAGCTTGAATATTGTCAATGTGTCCCGGCAAACTTGACTGTTCACGGTTCGACTTCTGCGGTCGTATCACACTGTGCTCGGCGAAGCAATTAATTAACTTTGTGATATTTTTTTGTAAACGACTTACGTAAAAATAGACAATTTGATACGCTAAAGTCAATGTCACAGATATTGAGATAATCTTTGAATAAGTACACGGAATATTATCGATCCGTGTTAAACCGGATATTATACACTTTTTCCATACGTCGCCATTTTAACGCAGAAGAAACCGGCACGCACGCACTTGTAGAATTTGGTAGAATTTGAATTGAAAAGAAACAAATAATGGCTGACGGAGCAAAGTAAGTTTAATTAGTGATTTTCTTATGGGTTGGTTGTAAATTAAGAGGACTAGGAGCTATGTCAAACTCCAAAAACTGATTTGATTTTCGAAGTTTTTTTCTTCGATGCTCAAATTCACTTTGTCATTGTCTTTGTTCAAACGAAAAAATCCTAAAACTTGTGAAATATTTTTTGATATCTGTATCTAATGGAAGAAAAGTAATTAATTAAAAATTCTTTATGCTTTTTAAGCCAAAAGTAACTGTTATATAATTTTTTGACGAAAATATTTGATCATCATAATTTTTTTATCCCGGAAATTTATATTTGAAAAAATTTACATTGTAAAGTCATGTCAGAACATATATATTTGAAATTGATATTCAAAGTTATTTTTATCATTTACATTTTTGTAATTTCCTTGAAATAAATAAACCGAAAATAAGTTCTATTTATAGAAATTAAGTCATTATGTTTATCCATTCTCTAAGCGTAACGTGTCATTGACATTGGTTGAGTTCATTTCATTATTTACATTCATGATATCAGGTTCAAAACTGCAATATCACTATGTATTATATAAAAAATAACCAAAGCTAAATTTTGCCATTTCAAACAATTAAGCAGAACCTGAAACACTAAAATGGACAGGTAAAGCTATACATGTCAAAAGTTTATAATTACTATTTACATTCAGATAACTAAGGTCAGTTATAAAAAGTTTTAATTTTAAACTATGCAATGAATGGTGATGTTCAATTGTTTAAATTTCAGCCTGACAGCAACCCATCAAAATTAAGATAAAAACATGTTGAAATAAAAATGTACATGTCACATGCTTTCATGTTATCAGTTTTAATCTTTTAAAAAACAAAGTGTGAGATCTTACACAAATGTATATGTACCAAAAAGATTTTTTAATTCAAATGAACTACAATGTGTACATGTACATGTAAATAATTTTTGATTTGTAGTGAAGACTTGCAAACTGCCATCCTTAAACGTAAAGACAGACCTAACAGGCTCCTTGTTGAAGAAGCTATCAATGAAGATAATTCAGTTGTCTCCCTTTCACAGGTACAGTATCTTTTACTTTATTACATTATCAATAAATTAAAAACTCAAATTTGAGTGAAAGTTTGTGATTTGGAATTTTGAAGGTTCATCATGTGTGCCTTATCCTTCAGGACCAGTAAAGTCATACATTTTGGAGTTCTTGTACAAAATTTGGATTAGGCATTGTGTTACCACTACTATTTGAATTGAAATTGGGCGAGTGAGAATAAAAAATATATCATTTTGTAAAGTTCGATTAATGTTCATATTGCAGTCTAAAAACAGATTTTTGAGAAGGGGATAGAGCTTTGTAAATGTTTTTAAGACGTTCCTTATACTTATGGTGTATGGGTCTTCCCCTTTATTATGCCCTGTCTACAGCAAAGGGGTCTTTAACAGACCTCACGATAAACTTGAGCTAAAGCTTTTGGAATTTTTAATTACATGTAGATTATGTTGTCATGTAGAGATCATTTTTAAAGACCTGGAAGCAATTTTACAAGCCTAGCCTGCTGGGCCTGTGAAGACTATATTAAATGTCATCCTTGTCTGTACATGCATCCCAATATTGGTTTCCTAATTATTTGATTTGAAAATTAACTTGTAATTTTAATTACAGGGAAAAATGGATGAGTTACAGTTATTCCGTGGTGACACAGTACTCCTTAAAGGAAAAAGACGAAGAGAAACTGTATGCATTGTCTTGTCTGATGACACATGCTCAGATGATAAAATCAGAATAAACAGATGTGTAAGGAACAATCTACGAGTGAGGATAGGAGATATAGTCAGGTTAGTTGATATGAATGTTTGGTCTATCACTAAGGATAGAGACTTACATTTGTAGTCAGATATAAAGGTTACAGAATTTTAGAAACAGTTATACAAAAATAAAGTAATATGATTATGTTTTAGACCATTTTGGTGGGAGTTTTTCTTAAAACGTGCCCATGAATAAACGAGGGAATTTAACTGATATACATTTTCCTCCTTCTTTCTATGTCCAGGATGACAAGTAAATGTCACACTATATTTGACATTAGTTTGTTTGTTTTATGTATAATGTATTTGATATATATACATGTACACTGCAATGTCACATTATAAAAGACCGTCATTTGATTTGAAATTTATTTGATCTATGTGTTATGTATATGTTTTTATACGACCGCAAATTTTGAAAAAATTTTCGTCGTATATTGCTATCACGTCGGCGTCGTCGTCGTCGTCCGGCGTCCGAATACTTTTAGTTTTCGCACTCTAACTTTAGTAAAAGTGAATAGAAATCTATGAAATTTTAACACAAGGTTTATGACCATAAAAGGAAGGTTGGTATTGATTTTGGGAGTTTTGGTCCCAACATTTTAGGAATAAGGGGCCAAAAAGGGCCCAAATAAGCATTTTCTTGGTTTTCGCACCATAACTTTAGTTTAAGTTAATAGAAATCTATGAAATTTTGACACAAGGTTTATGACCACAAAAGAAAGATTGGGATTGATTTTGGGAGTTTTGGTTTCAATAGTTTAGGAATAAGGGGCCAATAAAGGGCCCAAATAAGCATTTTTCTTGGTTTTTGCACAATAACCTTAGGTTAAGTAAATGGAAATCTATGAAATTTAAACACAATGTTTATGACCACAAAAGGAAGGTTGGTATTTATTTTGGGAGTTTAGGACCCAACAGATTAGGAATTAGGGGCCAAAAAGGGACCCAAATAAGCATTTTTCTTGGTTTTCGCACTATAATGTTAGTATAAGTAAATACAAATCTATGAAATTTAAACACAAGGCTTATGACCATAAAAGGAAGGTTGGTATTGATTTTGGGAGTTTTGGTCCCAACAGTTTAGGAAAAAGGGGCCCAAAGGGTCCAAAATTAAACTTTGTTTGATTTCATCAAAATTGAATAATTGGGGTTCTTTGATATGCCGAATCTAACTGTATATGTAGATTCTCAACTTTTGGTCCCGTTTTCAAATTGGTCTACATTAAGGTCCAAAGGGTCCAAAATTAAACTTAGTTTGATTTTGACAAAAAATGAATCGGTTGGGTTCTTTGATATGTTGAATCTAAAAATGTACTTAGATTCTTGATTATTGAAGTTTTTTTGGTCCAGTTTTCAAATTGGTCTACATTAAGGTCCAAAGGGTCCAAAATTAAACTTTGTTTGATTTCATCAAAAATTGAATCCTTGGGGTTCTTTGATATGCCAAATCTAACTGTGTATGTAGATTCTTCATTTTTGGTCCTGTTTTCAAATTTCAAATTCTACATTAAAGTCCAAAGGGTCCAAAATTAAACTAAGTTTGATTTTAACAAAAATTGAATTCTTGGGCCTCTTTGATATGCTGAATCTAAACATGTACTTAGATTTTTGATTATGGGCCCAGTTTTCAAGTTGGTCCAAATCAGGATCTAAAATTATTATATTAAGTATTGTGCAATAGCAAGTCTTTTCAATTGCACAGTATTGTGCAATGGCAAGAAATATCTAATTGCACAATATTGTGAAATAGCAAATTTTTTTTTAATTAGAGTTATCTTTCTTTGTCCAGAATAGTAAGCAAGAAATATCCTATTTGTGCAATAGCTCCAATTTTTTTAATTGGAGTTATCTTTCTTTGTCCAGAATCAACTTAAATCTTTGTTATATACCAGGGATCTCCATGGCCTGTTTAACGATGGAGCCCCGCCATCGTTCAAATGTCTTGCGCCATCGTCAAATGACTCGCGCCATCGTTAAATTGTCTTGCGCCATCGTTAAATTGTCTTCCGCCATCGTTCAAAACTTCATCGTTTTTTGTAGCCCGACGCCATTTTTTTTATCAACTATAATCAAATGCATGTAATTGCATAACCCTTAGGCTTTTTATGTTATAATCCAATACAGTTCTAACGCCTGAGGGATATCCGGATTAAGATCGCTAATTACTTGTACCTGAGCTTGTACAGGTAGATCAACAAACCAAACAGGAGAATACTATCTGAGGATAGACGATCCATTTGTCGAAGTAATCAACTAAGTTTCAGCAAATGATTATGATCATTTAGATTAAATAAATAAATTAATAAATTAATCCAGTTACAAAGAAAACAGTTTAACAAGTCGAACACGTGCTTTATTTTGACTTACGCAATCAGCATCCCCCTTTTTTAAGAAGTACAAAATAAGACGCAAAACAGTAAATATTATTTCATCGTAAATAAATCGAGTACTGCTGTAACGATAATTTAGAATTACTTTAAAAGTTTAAAAGTAAAAACTTAAATATTTCCTGTAAAGAAATATCGTATCTAAATTCCGAATTCATTTCGTATATTACAATCAAATTGATACATCCGCGTTTCCGGTTTCTATTCAGACTCGAAAGATGCATGTTGCAGAGCATCAATTTTTCCAGATAGTCATTAAAAACCTTTTCATTTGTCGACGTTTGCTTTACAAATCTCTTTAACCTTTTACATAACCCGTACGAATTGTTTTGTTGTTGCTGCAAATCAGCCATACCGGTAATGGGCTCTGAATTTGACAGTGTCCACGAAAAATAAGCTCCACATAATTTAGATGATTTTTAACCTCCATAACAATTACCAAAAATAAAAGAAATCTGCATGGGGACCTTCATGACAGCTTTTGGTCATTCTCGACTAAGGGGGGGCCATGATGACTTGGCATTTGAATGGTTAAAAACGGCAATAAATGAAAATATTGATACTTCTAATTCTATAATGAAAATTCAAATAAATATAATTTAAATAAGCAATGAATTAGCATTTTCACCATTCCTTGTATGGAGGGATAAAATACTTCCGATCGCGCTACACTGTACAGCGTAGACAAGGTTTGTAATGGTGAAAGTTCCTCCATGGTTCAATTTTCATCCATGGAGATCCCTGATATACAATATACAATGTATATACACTTTTTACTACCAACTGATAAATTTAAATAATCTTTACCATTCAGTGATAACAAGCAGTTTTTTTACATCTTAATATTTTATGATGTATTTAAATGAGTAGTTATTGTTGCAAACTCCATTAGAAATTTGAATTGATATCAGTTTTGAAAAAGGGAAACGGGGATGTGAAAAAAAGGGGGGGGGGGGGGTTAAATTTTTCTCATTTCAGATTTCATAAATAAAAAGAAAATTTCTTCAAACATTTTTTTGAGAGGATTAATATTCAACAGCATAGTGATTTGCTCAAAGGCAAAAAAAACCTTTTAAGTTCATTAGACCACATTCATTCTGTGTCAGAAACCTATGCTGTGTCAACTATTTAATTTTAGATTTAAAAAGTTTGAAGAAGAAATCTTTAATTGATTTGTAAAATCTTGGCATTTGTTTTGTGTAAAAAAAAACCATGTAATGTCAAAAATTTGATCACAATCCAAATTCAGAGCTGTATCATGCTTGAATGTTTTGTCCATACTTGCCCCAACTGTTCAGGGTTCGACCTCTGCGGTCGTATAAAGCTGCGCCCTGCGGAGCACCTGGTTCAATTTGAAATGTTTATATTATATTTTCAGTATACAAGCTTGTCCAGATGTGAAGTATGGAAAGAGGATTCATGTTTTACCAATTGATGACACAATCGAAGGTTTAGCAGGGTACGTAGCGTTTAACATGTTTGTCTCCAATAATAGGGAGGCTTTAAAAAAATCCAATTGTTTGTATTCAGTTTCATTTCTAACAAACTGAAAATTCTGAACCACTTAATCTTCAGAGTTTCAATCTGTTTGTGGAATTTTCAAGTGCTGTATATGCACATGTTTCACAATTTAAAATCGTAAAGTTTTATTCATTTTTATGGTAATAAAGCAGATTGTAAATGTGATGCATTCATAAAACATATTATATGTAGGATATTAGAAAAGTTTTTGTTTAAACATGTTAAAGTGTCATTTATGTTTAAAAACTGAGTTTAGTTACCTTAACATGAACATTCTTGTCGCTTCAGTCATTTAAACCATGGTATGATCACTGGGTTAACTACCTTGTATTTTTTTCAGTAAATCTTTGATCATTTATCATTTCAGTTTTAACAATAATGACTTAATATTGCAACATATAATTTCATTTTTTTGATTATTCAAAACAGGACTAACACCGGCTCAATAGAGTAAGAAACATGCATTGTATCAGCTGTTTTAACCCAGAGTCTCCTTCAATATGTTTTATCCATGTATACAATCATTGCTACTGCATCCTTCAAAAAGATGGTTATTAAAAATTTTCTTTGTAGTGTCATTTCATTCAAAAATCATAATACATGTATTTTATACTTCACTCTGCTCACATGCTGCTGAAAATAGTTCTTTGGAAATCATTTGATAACTTTGACAATATATTTTACTTGAAGAAAACTTATTGATGTTACAAATGTATATTAAAAACAAATCTATACTACACTTGAACAAATTTTTCATGTGTATATGTTATTAGCTTGAAAGATCCTTTCACTTTCATTAAAAAATACAAAAAGAGGATACCAAAGGTAGTAGATGCAGCAAACTGACAAAAATGACAAGTAGGTACAGTGTATAGAAAAGGTTTATTTATTTTAGATAAAGGATACATGTATATAAAAAAACTATTAAAGGTTCATCTTAAGTTTTCTTATGCAAGATTTTGCAAAGCAGGCTATGTAAATATCTTTTAAATTAATGATTTTTAAACAAGAAGGTGTTTCTCAGCTGCAATCTTATCAAGGGGCAATGGCTCCAAGATCAGATGTAATAGAGAGAAACAGCCTTGCAGATTTTGAGTTTGCACATATTTCTGACATTCATTAAGTATTGCATAATCGCTGTAAAAATTATTCCCCATGAAAGAATAGTACTTTGAAGCTACTTAATATAAGTCCACTACACTTAAAAAATGTATGATAATGTCATCACTGACTTCAATTATATAAGTGTGCCAAGGTTACGATTAAAGTGTTCAGTAACATTCATCATTCAAACTTTTAAAAACAGTTATGACCAAACAATTTGGTGTAAACAATATTTTTATTATGAATAATACAAGTATATTTTATAAACATATACAATATAAGGATTCAGAAACGAGCAACACATGCTTATTTTAATCAAACAATTTGAGCATGCTTTGTAAACATCTGTGTTGATGTGGATTGATATTTACTGGGTGATGTTTACACATACTGCATGGAGTACTCTATATCAACTAACAGTAGAAACAGAATTCAGTTTGTTTCCAGTCATAAAATCAATCCATAGAGTTAAAAAATGATGGCATGGTTTATATTCAGTCTGGCTACAACATTTATGAGTCTTAATTGAACTGGTTAGCTCATCAGAAGTTGAATTAAAAGTTATTTTTCTTTTATCTTAACTTGTGCAGGTATCAAACCTTTAATGCTAAAAATCTGAATGATAATATTGGGTTGTCATATTTCGATTCAAGTGTATCTACAATCTCTGTTATAAAACTGTAGTTCATTGTGAAATTCTTTTATTTCAGAAACATCTTTGAAGTATTTCTTAAGCCATATTTTTTGGAAGCCTACAGACCCATTAAGAAAGGAGATATTTTCATAGTACGAGGTGGTATGCGTGCTGTAGAGTTCAAAGTGATAGAAACAGATCCAAGTCCATACTGTATTGTAGCACCAGATACTGTTATACACTGTGAAGGGGATCCAGTCAAAAGAGAGGTTAGTTTGTTTATATCAACTGTGTATTCAGTTATTGGTTGGGGAAAGGGAAGTTGGACATGCATTACATTTTAGCCTTTTTTTCATCTGGATATTTATTTGGAAAAGAAAAGTGATGACAAGGAAAAACAAGCTATCAGTTCTCTTAGAGCTACTGAATGCTTTGATTTTAGAAGATAGATATGATTGAAATAAATCAAGAAACATATTTGACAATGTTTGACAAAGGGGGTGAGAATGCTTTAAAAATCAGTAAGGATACTGTAACTTTTTATACCAAGTTTTTTATTTGTTAAAAAATGTTTCAAAAGAACATGTAAAATAGATGGAAATATTTGTATAGGAAGAAGAGGAGGCCCTAAATGAGGTTGGCTATGATGACATTGGTGGAGTTAGAAAACAATTGGCACAGATTAAAGAAATGGTAGAACTACCTCTAAGACATCCACAACTGTTTAAAGCTATTGGTGTTAAGGTTGGTTCACATTTAATTCTTTAGTCTATAATATTTTCAAATACATATGGATTCAGCTATCTCCAAACAATAATGTATACTAGTTCAGCAAGAGGACTCCATTTGAAACTCCAATACATACAAATGAACTTAAATAAAAGAAAAAAACACAAATCTCAGCAAGAGAACGCCATTTTAAACTCCAATACAAACAAATGAACTTAGATTAAAAAAACACAACACAAGACTAACAATGGCTAGAGTTTCCTGACTAGGACATGTGCAAAAAAAAGGGTTAAACATCTTGACCCTCATCTATCAACTCTAGCCAATGTGGAATAAACAAACACAGCAAAAAGAACAGTAAAACTTAATTTTAGATAAAATCTGAATACGGTACAAGAATAGGTTACAGAAGAAACTAAGCAAAATCTCAAAGATCACCATTTTAAGCAAGATTGTTGTTGAAGGAGACAGAAAATCAACATATCAACCTAGTTGTAAGGATTAAAAAGATAAATTTTTTTCAAATTTTGTTGCTTGCGCTTTTGAAAATTATACAGGGAGTTTATAACACATTTTTGTTGAGCCTGCAACTTTTGTTGCAGAAAGCTCGACATAGGGATAGTGATCCGGCGGCGGCGGCTTTAGCTAACTTCTTAAAAGCTTTATATTTTAGAAGGTGGAAGACCTGGGTGCTTCATACTTTGTATATAGATGCCTCATTTTACGAAGTTTCCGTCAGTCACATGTCCAATGTCCTTGACCTTATTTTTATGGTTCAGTGACCACTTGAAAAAAAAGTTCAGATTTTTTGTAATGTTGAATTTTCTCTTATTATAAGTAATAGGATAACTATATTTGATATGTGCGTACCTTGCAAGGTCCTCATGTCTGTCAGACAGTTTTCACTTGACCTCGACCTCATTTCATGGATCAGTGAACAAGGTTAAGTTTTGGTGGTCAAGTCCATATCTCAGATACTATAAGCAATAGGGCTGGTATATTCGGTGTATGGAAGGACTGTAAGGTGTACATGTCTAACTTGCAGGTGTCATCTGACCTTGACCTCATTTTCATAGTTCAGTGGTTATAGTTAAATTTTTGTGTTTTGGTCTGTTTTTTTCATACTATATGCAATAGGTCTTCTATATTTGTTGTATGGAATGATTGTAAGGTGTACATGTCTAGCGGGCAGATGTCATGTGACCTTGACCTCATTTTCATGGTTCAGTGGTAATAGTTAAATTTTTGTGTTTTGGTCTGTTTTTTTCATACTATATGCAATAGGTCTACTATTTTTGTTGTATGGAATGATTGTAAGGTGTACATGTCTAGCGGGCAGATGTCATGTGACCTTGACCTCATTTTCATGGTTCAGTGGTCAAAGTTAAGTTTTTGAGTTTTGGTCTTTTTATCTAATACTATATGCCATAGGTCAACTATATTTGGTGTATGGAAATATTTTATGATCTTTATGTCAGTAGCACAGGTTTCTTTTGACCGTGACCTCATTTTCACGGTTCATTGCACAGTGTTAAGTTTTTGTGTTTTGGTCTATTTTCTTAAACTATAAGTAGTAGGTCAACTATGTATGTTGTATAGAAGCATTGTTAGCTGTACATATCTGCCTGGCATGGTTCATCTGACCTTGACCTCATTTTCATGGTTCTTTGGTCTTTGTTTAGTTACAGTATCTTGGTTACTGTTAAGTTTATTAGACAGTTGTTATAAAGCTTTATACTTAGGACTATCAACATATTATCAATGATTAGTATAGAAGGCGAGACATTTCAGCGTGTGCACTCTTGTTATTATGTTTATAAGACTATTGCAATATGAAGTTCAAAAATATTTTTGTATTTTAGCCACCACGTGGAATTTTGTTGTATGGTCCTCCTGGAACTGGTAAAACTTTGATAGCCAGAGCTGTTGCAAATGAGACTGGAGCTTTCTTTTTCCTTATCAATGGTAGGTATTAAAAACAATGTTAAGTTGCTAACCTCGACCTCAGTTGGTCTTTGTTGGATAGTTGTCTCATAGGCCATATCTTACTTTTATTTTGACAAGACTATTGATTTTTAACCGGATTTTTGTGACAAAAATGTCGGTTATTGATTTGGGGATGTACGGCGGGCGGGCAGGCGGGCGGGAATCAAATGTTGTCCGTGCATTAACTCATGAACCGTTCAACCAAATAATGGCGATTTTGACTTTTACCGTTCAGGAGTTATGGTTCTTGAAAGATTGAAAAATGGAGTTTCCAGTCGTGTCCCTGCATTTACGCATGAACTGTTCTACCTAAGCTTTCCAAATTTTAATATGTTGTTACTGATGACAAAATGGAGGTCAAGTTTAATAATGACGATTTTGACTTTTACCGTTCAGGAGTTATGGTTCTTGAAAGATTGAAAAATGGTGTTTCCAGTCGTGTTCGTGCATTTACGCATGAACTGTTTTACCAAAGCTTCCCAAATTTTAATATGTTGTTACTGATGACAAAATAGAGGTCAAGTTCAATAATGACGATTTTGACTTTTACCGTTCAGGAGTTATGGTTCTTGAAAGATTGAAAAATGGTGTTTCCAGTCGTGTCCGTGCATTTTCTCATGAACCATTCAACCAAAGCTTTTGAAATTTTATATGTTGTTACTGATGGCAAATTAGAGGTCAAGTTCAATAATGACGATTTTGACTTTTACCGTTCAGGAGTTATGGTTCTTGAAAGATTGTGAAATGGCGTTTCCATTCACGTTGTTGCATTTACTCATGAACCATTCAATCTAAGCTGTTGATACTGATGACAAAATGGAGGTCAAATTTGATATTGACGATTTTCACTTTCACCATTCATCAGTAATGGTTCTTGTGATATTGCCAGGACACAAATAAATATTAATAAATCCGGTTTGCTGTCGTTGTGACAGCCTCTTGTTCATTTATTGTTTCAAGTATTGAAGTCAGTAGCTATGAATCTAGTCTGTGATGTATAAAGAATAAACTATACACATGTATACAGTTTCCTACTAATAAAATGAGATACAAAAATATTTTTTTTGTAGATATGCATTACTTATTGAAAGAAAACATTAAATAAAGATATCAGATATAAAAAAATGAAATTAAAATACGAAATATATGCATAACAAGATAACAATGTATAAACAGGCTTTTACCCCTGTCTCGTGAAATCAGAGATGTAAATAGTATGTGGATAATTATATGTTTGAATATAAAATACTTTTAAGGTCCTGAAATCATGAGTAAATTGGCTGGTGAATCTGAGAGTAACTTGAGGAAAGCCTTTGAAGAAGCTGAGAAGAATTCTCCAGCTATTATCTTCATTGATGAATTAGATGCTATTGCGCCAAAAGAGAAAAAGGTATGTTTGTATTAATTTTTGTTGGGTTAATTCAATCTAGCTTTTGATACATTTAGGCATCTGCTTTGCAAGGAAAATCATTCTTTATCTATTTTATTAGTCTTCTGTAATCAGAAACCACTAGGAATTAAACTTTGACAGGTGTTTAACAGTAGTGTGCACACACGAGTTGGGTTTGATCCCCACCCAAGTATAACCAAACACTAGGGTTTTGCTGCATAGTAAATTCATGTTCTGGTTCAGATTAGCAGGATGACATGTTTTCTTGTGAACTGTTTCTTATTATACTTAATATTGACTCAAGTGGGTTAGTCTTCAAGTGCAATGCAGGATTACTGTGATTTAATTATTATTCATTGGATCACAATTTTTGGTGGTTAACTGGGTACTGGTGAATGTTCAACAATTAACAAATTTTCTATACGCTTTGTAAGCAGAGATTAGAAAATCAAAGAAATTAAATATGCACAAAAATGCAAGTTTTCCTCAATCCACAAAAATTGATACGTAGGAAAATAAATGAATCCACAGTACTCCTTTCTCAAGTATGCATCATATTTTGCCTTTTGAACATTTAGCTGTCATTAATCAATCAATTAAATAATAGTATATTAACATGACTATCATTTATTTCATTGTTAGACACATGGTGAAGTTGAGAGAAGAATAGTGTCCCAGTTGTTGACCCTTATGGACGGTTTGAAACAAAGAGCCCATGTGATCGTAATGGCAGCAACCAACAGACCCAACAGTATTGATGGTGCACTTAGAAGATTTGGTAAGACGATACATATATTCAAACATTAAGTTGACTAGTAGTTTTTAATTTGTAAAGGAGAAGGATTCAATGTTAAAAAGGGAATGAAACATTGACTTTCTTTGAATTAAACATTTACAGACACAAAAAACTGTTAATTTTTAAAGATTTATTGACACTATGTATATTAAATGACACAACAGAAACCATTTCATCTCATCCCAAAAACATATTTTCTTGTAGGTCGTTTTGATAGAGAAGTAGATATTGGAATACCTGATGCCACCGGAAGATTAGAAATTCTTAGAATTCATACAAAGAACATGAAATTAGCTGATGATGTAGATTTAGAACAGGTAGCATCAGAAACACATGGACATGTAGGAGCTGATTTAGCTGCCTTGTGTTCAGAAGCTGCTCTACAACAAATTAGAGAAAAGATGGATCTTATTGATCTGGAGGACGAATCTATTGATGCTGAAGTATTGGATGCATTGGCTGTAACAATGGATGATTTCAGGGTAACTATACTTTTAAAGTCTAATTTTTATTCGTAGACTTTTGCTGTTAAATTAATTTATTTTGTACTATTTTTTTAAGGAAAAAATACAATAAAAATTTAAAAAAAACTGAAACTTGAAAATGAGGGAATATTTTATTTTTAATTCATCTGTCTATTCTGTATGTTTCCTGCTACTTACAATTGTTGACACTTTTTAGAATATGATTAATGAATAAAATAAGTTGTTGGTTATATACCGTTCTTAAACATATATATTTTAAAATTTTCTATTTCTTCAGTGGGCTCTTAGCAAGAGTAATCCAAGTGCTCTAAGAGAAACATCAGTTGAAGTACCAAATGTTAGCTGGGAGGATGTTGGTGGTCTAGAAAACGTCAAGAAAGAATTACAGGAACTTGTACAGGTATGTTATAAATGTAATCAATCTCCTGTCCGAAGGTATTTTTTGCCTTCCAGCTTAAAAATATTGTATGGAAAACATTGCAAATTTCTGTTAACAGAACAAGAAAATCAAGCCATGTCAGATTTTATGAAATATAGTTTTTAGAAATCAATGAAAACTGTGATTTATGATGAATTAAATCTTAGAACCTTTTTGCTAAAAAATATTATATGATCATCGAAGTCATGGAAAGGTAGATGTGATTTGGCTTTGTACAGTGAACAAAAATTAAAAAAGAAATTTAAATTGAAATTTAAATACAGTAAATTCTCATAAATTTGACAATCATCCTACCTGATCAAGGCTTATTTAAAAGAAGTGGGGCCACACTTAAAGATATTTTGGTTTGCCCAAACCCTACCCAAAGGTTGAGACAGTGGGTAGGTAGGTGGGCATTTTTTTTTTCCAAAAAAGAAATTGAAGTATCAGATGTTTATTAGTCTTCATGCCTATTTGATTAAAAAAAAACTTCTTCAAATCAGGACAATAAAAGAATTTGAGTAGGCAGCTTTTTTCTGGGTAGGTAGCGTTTGGGCAAACAAACCTATTATTTATTATGGCCCGGATATTTTTTATCTGTCAAATGTCCTCATTTTCATGTTTGTAATACAAAGAGCAAGTTCCTAGATATTAATCTTTGTCCTAAATTAATATCATTGTAACATTTATCAATTGAATTATATTTATAGTATCCAGTTGAACATCCAGAAAAGTTTTTGAAGTTTGGTATGACCCCATCAAAAGGAGTATTGTTTTATGGCCCTCCAGGTTGTGGTAAAACTTTACTAGCCAAAGCTATCGCTAATGAATGTCAGGCTAACTTCATCTCTATCAAAGGACCAGAATTATTAACCATGTGGTTTGGAGAATCTGAAGCTAATGTCAGAGAAATATTTGATAAGGTAAGAAGACATGAAATAATTAAACTTGTAATAAAACTATTACAGACAATTACAACATTTATGCTTCAATATGTGTCTGCATTGTTTACTATACACACACTAGAAGTACTATTGAATAGGCAGTATTAATATTTGGGATACACTCGGACATACAGCTACTGATTGATGAAACCTTGTGATGCTTACAATATGTTTCTATATAATTTGATTACTCATACTACAAAAAAAAGTACAGTAGAAATGATTTGTACCAGGACTGTATGTATTTCATGTCATGAGAAAGAAAAATAAGACAAGCTTCAATAAATAGGTTGTCAATCTTAACACACATATTATGACATGCTGTTTAGATATGTGTCACTTTCAGCAACAATATGTAAGAGTATGTCATTTAGTGTTTGCATAAACTAGTAATAAAACCTGCAATGATACATTTTATTATTGAGTGTTTAATAAATGCCTTGTTTAATTACCACATGTCAGGCTCGACAGGCAGCACCATGTGTCCTGTTCTTTGATGAGTTAGACTCCATAGCTAAATCTCGAGGAGGCAATGCAGGAGATGGAGGTATGTAGCTTGGCTGTATTAGCCCTGCTGTATGTCCTTGCTTCGATTCATCCTGTATGTAAAGTTGCTTGCCAGAGGATGATGACTGTTATAATTACTGCATTGTCAGTTGTTGACAATCTTTTATGATTTAATCAATCTAAAAGGTTCTGGGAACGCAAATTCAGACCAATTCTTTAGAAAGTTTTGGGTTTTATACGCCTATTTCTTTTTTTTTTTGGGGGGGGGATGGGGTTTCCTCATGGAATTAACCCCTTTGACAGTTTTAAAATTACCATTTGCATATTTATTCATTCTCTAAAGGTATTGCAGTTTTTGTCAAATTTGAAGAAAAATCAAAAGACCAGTTCAGATACAGTCATTATCCTCTTACTGTATATTAATCTTGGATCAAAACTGACTAACAGAGGGTATAATGTTATAATTTGATTGGAATTCAGGCAAGATCAGCGGCTCCTTGTGTTTTGTTCTTTGATGAATTAGACTCCATAGCTAAGGCTCGAGGTGGAAACAGTGGTGATGGAGGTAAGTTCCTGTAAAGCAGCACTGAATTGTCTCCCCTGGCACCAGCAGTTATCTCCCCTTCTCTGTTACACGGTGGAATTTTAGATCAAGAAATATTATTTGTGTATGTTATTGTACTACAAATGTTATGTTCATTACTTCAGACATTATTTACATAAGGCCATACCAAAACATTTATTTTGTTTTTTTGTATGCCCTTTTATGAATCATATGTTCAACTTTCATTAAGCTATCAAGCTTAAACATCCCCTTTCATAAGAACAAGAACCCTGACTGGTGGTTTTCCATGATATAACATAAATTGACGTGATAGTCCTGTTCACAAAAACTAGGTAAAGTAGAATCCTCTAACAGAAAAAATCTTGAAAATGAACAGAGGGATGTTTAACCTATATTTCAGTGGAAACTAGGGTTTATAATTCTAAAAGAAAAAATTGTCAAATAAAAATCAATCCTCGCATTTAACCCTTTTATAGGTCATTTACTTAAATAAAAACAGTCCTAGTTTGTGCCTATGTATGTTTGGACTTGACACCATCTTCACTAGTTTTCTATAAAAGAATAATTCATTCAAACAAAATTATTTACTGACTTTGATACTGCTTTTTCATAACATATATTTCAAATGTTTAACAAATATTTACTTTCATATACATAGCATGTTTACTGAAAATTCATAGAGTGAGGTGCGCATATTCGCCAGGGACACAATTTCGCCGTTTTTTCTATTTTGAGGTGTAAATACTTCAAAAGATGGCTGAAATGGAAGAAATATGCCGGTGACTTAGATTTTTATAACAAATATGGTTATTTTTTAAACTACGACAAAATTGCAGCACTTACCACAAAGGACTGAAAAACGGACAACGATTTTTAGCCATTTTCCTGAGTAAAAAACACAATTTCAAAAAAGTATTTCTTAGTAAATTTTTTACTGATTGCCCTAAATTTCAGTTCTGTACAACTTTAAAATGTCTGCTATTGCCATCTATAATGAAGTTGATTTGAAAAATATTGTTTAAAGCTGCAGTTATTTGGGTTTAAATAGATATATAAAAACGGCGAATATGTGTCCCCCATTGACAAAACATCAGGCAATTTCAAACACCCTTAAATCTAACTTTTCAGATGATTATTTTCAAACAAACACGTTTTCAAGCTTAAGAATATTTTGCATTTGAAGTTATCTTCATATAGAAATATCAGTATACTTCAAAAACATATAGACCTGAACATAAACTGTAGAAAACATGGAAAGATATGGCGAAAATGAGCACCCCACTCTAGTATTCATGTTACTGCATATTAATATGAAGCCTATTTTGCCTGCTTCTGAAAAATATAGTAACCAAATATAAATGAGATTATCTTTAACACTGATCAGGTGCTAAAACTGAATTATGGATTTGAAGAATGTTGATTTATTTTTTCCCGTTGATTATAGGTGGAGCTGCAGACAGAGTTATTAATCAGCTTTTGACAGAAATGGATGGTATGAGTGCAAAGAAAAATGTCTTTATTATTGGTGCAACTAACAGGTAAATAGACTTAATGAACAAAAACCACATGTTGTTTTAAGTTGGGCTTAGTTTTGATTAATTCATAAAAGGAGCTGACTTTTGTTAGGTTTGGCACTTCCTTTTTGACTCATTTTGTTAGCATATGGGTCTCTGATAAAGAAAAGTCTAAATTAGTTCATCATCTGTCTGTTATTTTGGAAAAGATCATATGTATTATAATACAGCTCATATATTGTAAGAGTGTTTCACAAACTAGAACTCCTATTAATTGGATTTTGTTTTGTTTTACCTCTTCTTTTTACTCTCTTTTTAACCTTTAAACATGCAGTTGATTAGACCAATACCTAATATAAAGATACATAATATAGTTATTATTGAAAAATGGCATTTATTATCCAATTTCATTTGATGGCAACAATAAGAAAAAATGATATTATATAAAGCTGATGTGTTTATGAAGTTAGATGAGAAAAATAAAAACATAGATAAATACCTCAAAAATAATTTACCTGAAAAAAAAATTCTCACATTTATGGATTTTTGTTTCTTCAGACCAGACATCATAGATCCTGCCATACTCCGACCTGGACGTCTTGATCAGCTGATCTATATTCCCTTACCAGATCTTAAGTCGAGAATTCAGATTCTTAAAGCAAACTTGAGAAAGTCACCAATTTCTAGGGTAAATACATACAGTTAATACATAGGCTATATAGTCAGTAGTTGTGCTGTTAGAATACTTACAGTTCATACTATCACTCTTCTTTGATTATTTATTGTTGTTTAATGTTCTAAGCAATAACATTTATATAATTGAAAAGCTAAATTAGTTGTCAATCAAAAATGTAGTTTGAATAAATTTTAAAGGAGCACTAGCTGTCAAATTCGTGGTCAACGATTTGACTCAAATTC
This sequence comes from Mytilus edulis, assembly GCA_019925275.1. Taxonomy (NCBI): domain Eukaryota; kingdom Metazoa; phylum Mollusca; class Bivalvia; order Mytilida; family Mytilidae; genus Mytilus; species Mytilus edulis. The sequence continues at coordinate 138,481,209 of CM034349.1, forward strand.
TCATATTTGATTTATAATAATGTAAAACATTTATCCTAACTAACAAAAGTCTAAAATAAACAGTTAACAGAGCATGGGGTAGATAATATGAAGGTTCGTTTTGTGTGTATTTTAGTCCAGACGCCATCTAATTAACTATCAATTTGACCTCAGATGACCATATAAGCGATGTAAACATAAATAAAGATATGAATAGATTAAACCAACACGTGCAATAGGAATTTTTTTAGGTCTGTTTGCGTTTATTTTATAGATTTAAAATATATGTTTCTCATTGTTTTTAATCGTATAAGAGTGATTTTATATGGATCGAATCAGTAATCAAATGATTTACCGTAGTTTCACTTTCATTGTTGACATTCTTTTTCTTTAAATAACCAGTACACGTACAATGCATGCGTTGTCAATCTCTAGCAAGGGGTTAAATTGAAGTTCACATGAATACGGATTTAATGAGGTCGACTAATTCACTTGCAAGTGAATGAGTAATTATCAATGTTTCTTCGCTTAATTTGACAAAATTGAACCATTTTGGATGCTAAAAGCGAATTATTATTTCACTATTTCACTTTCATTGTTGATTGAACAAAAAAAAATCTTACTTCAGTTTTTTTATATATCTCGTAGCTAAGTTCCCCTTTAATGTAAAAAGTGTGCAAATCAGTGATCCCTTGATTTTTTTTACTGGTACGATATGCCTAGATGGTTGTTGATTTGTATAAAATTAAGAGACTTTAAATCCTCTTGCTTATATGTGGTGATTTTTTTCAGGATATTGATTTAGACTACTTAGCAAAGGTAACAGAAGGTTTCAGTGGTGCTGATTTAACAGAAATTTGTCAGAGAGCATGTAAATTAGCCATCAGACAGGCTATTGAAGCTGAAATCAGAAACGAGAGAGAGAGACAAGCTAATCCTGATGCAGATATGGTAAGTTAGTGATAATAGATAAGGGCAGCATTTTAGCTCGACTGCTCTTGGAATTATTTTTAAGTGGTAAATAATGAAATATCGGCCTTATGTGCATCAAAGCACGAAGAGGATTAAGTAAGTAAGTAATGAAATATCCAATTTTAATTACTGTCTTACAAGAATTTTAAGTATTAATTGAAAGTCTGAAGTGAAAAGAAGTGAAGCCAATAAAATTGAATATTGTATAAATAAGATGTGATATGATTGCTTATCAGACAACCCTCCACCAGAGACAAAAGGATGTAGAAGAAGCTAAACGTCATTGTACAGCTTTCAAGATTGAGCAAACACGTACTGCATAGCAAGTTATACTGTTTGTTATCTCATTGAATAGTGTGCCTAGCTGTAAGTTGGTGTAATATTTTTTTTCTGTCAAACTTATTTCTAAAAACTAAATGAGCACATTATAAAACTTATTTATTTTGAATAAATCTTCCTTTCTAGGAAACAGAAGATTATGATCCAGTTCCAGAAATCACAAGAGCTCATTTTGAAGAGGCAATGAAATTTGCAAGAAGATCTGTTAGTGATAATGATATCAGAAAATATGAAATGTTTGCCCAGACACTTCAACAGAGTCGAGGATTCGGTGGCAATTTCAGGTAGGGTTAATTAAGGTTCAACAGACCTATTGCCCAGACACTTCAACAGAGTCGAGGATTCCGTGGCAATTTCAGGTAGGGTTAATTAGGTTCAACAGACCTATTGCCCAGACACTTCAACAGTCGAGGATTCAGTGGCAATTTCAGGTAGGGTTAATTAAGGTTCGACAGACCTATTGCCTAGACACTTCAACAGAGTTGAGGATTAGATGGCAATTTCAGGTAGGGTTAATTAAGGTTCGACAGACCTATTTAGGTATCATTTACCAGAATAGCTATATAAATGCATAGCTATAAATCATAAGAACAATGTATTATTGCTATTATTTATTGTTGAAGGTATGATTAAAAGAGAGCTGTAGAGGTATATTGATTGTTAGAAAAGGTTTACATTTCAAAAGTGTCAAAATGAGAAAAATACAAGGGAAAAATTACCTATTTTGTCTAAGATATACAGATTTATGTGTGTTTGTTAGAAACTGTTGTAAAATTGTCCATAGAAAAAAGTTGTGTGTACAAAACAAATTATATTTTGCTGGTAGAACTTTTTGTGGAGAAAAGGAGGAAGCTTACCAACAAGTCTCTTTAAATGACTTGTCAGGACCTGCCTTTATGGATGCTGTTTTAGATTGTCAATGAATAATAAGAGTACAATTTATCTTACAGCTTCCCTGGAAGTGGAGGATCAAGTCAGCCCAACCAAGGTGGATCAGGGGGAGGTAACTTCCAGGACTGATGGTGACGATGACCTATACAGTTAAACGTTGTTAGACATTTCATGTTACATAATTTATTCTCAAAGTTGTTAATATTTTGGTGATAAAACAATAGAAACCATTTATCATTCATTCTGTGGAGAAACATGTCGTCATCAAACATTTATCCTGCTAAGAATGCACAATATTTTTAGTTGTTTTCTGTTTTAAGTTTTTGTAAATTTAAAAGTTAATATATGCTTTAGTTATATACTGAGAACTGGTCAAAGTGAATGTCAGGTTGCATGAAAGATATGAATGGGATCATAAAAACAAAAGAATTGGTGCAGAACATAATATTTGTAATGTGCATTTGTCGTTTTTTCATGAACAAATTCAATGTGAAAATATATTTATGTCTGAATATTTTTGTGAAATATAGAAAGGCAAGTACATGTCAGTTATCTTATATATTTGACATATCTGAAGCAAGGTCAAGAACTGTGTCAATTGTCGTCACCAGAAGAGGTTTTTTTCTAAATAAAAAATATAACATCACATTTTTCATATAAGTTTAATTGTTGAAATGTATTGAAAAACGTAAAGTCCTAGTACTTGTGATTCAGAGTTGTATTACTTGGCATGGTATAACAGATTTTGACAGTTGAAGGACTAGGGAATGATTATTTGTAATTCTTGCTTAATACCAGAGTCCTTTTCAAAAACAAAACATCATTTACATCATTTATTTCATGTGGAGGGGTTGATCATACTACAATTTGCATAAAATATAATAATATGGTCATCATTTTGTTATGTAAGTGTGATTTGTCTATATATTTTCTGTCGACTGTATATGCCTATACTTACCTGTATGTTGGGAATGCAGACTGTTATCAGAATAAGTTTAGCATCCATATAAATCTGTATTACTGTGACTTTTCTTGAAGTGTTTTGCTGTCTGCTTTGCTATTTATTAAAAAAAATCCTACCAAATTGTACATTGTATCATAAAACTTATCTTTCAAGTACTGTAGGAGTTTGTTTGTCATAAGAAGTTTTGACATGAAGGAGGCTTAAAAATCATGACTAGGGGATATCATGCACCCATTAAAGTAGGTAGCTCAGTTCTTCATTTCATAAATTAATTGGATTTAATAGTCTTGAGTTTTTCGCTGAAAAAACTAAACAGTCATGAAACTAAGTGAAAACACATCTATATTTATGAATATGTTGGCCTAAGTTAAATATTTGTTTATGGTTGAATTTATTTTTATGGTCCTTAACAATCCTTTTAGCATCTGTTGGTTTTTTGTTACCAATTTTTTTGCCACTAATCAGTATAAGAGACACTATCTAAAAAATGTGATTTTAACACTTGAAAACAGTATAGTTGAGTATTTTGTATTATGTAGTACAATAAATCCACCTGTGGCATATTGTCATTATTGACCTGCTTAATTTGGAGTTTCACAAAATCATGTTAGAGTTACTCCCCTTTGATAACATTTGTAAGTGGTGTTATTTGATACTACAGACTATTCTACCTCCAGGAAAGACTTTACACGTACCTGTAAATTCAAACTGATTTAGGCAGATTTTGTGTCGCTGCAAATTCTCCTAAATACTCTGGACTTTCATTTCAGCCTTTTTAACATTGTTTGATTCAAGCGTCACTGACGAGTCTTTTGTAGACGAAAAGCTCGTCTGGTGTAAATATAAAATTTCAATCCTCGTATCAATTATGAGTTTATTTCGATTAGAACTAATACTAACAGTCATTTTAATGGTTCTTTATGAATATTGTAAGTATGAAGTTGCTTCTGAGATTTTTCATTTTTTCATGATGGGAAATTTGTCCTTATTTAGTTTCATTGTGAATAAATTGCAGAGGAAGTTAAAACTAATCTTGTGTTTTGGTGTTTCTTGTAAGAGCTAGTTAGGCTGAGTGGGATTTTATGTAATATATTAAATAGATGGATGTGTCTTAAATGTGTATTCTATTTATGAATATATATTACTCTTGACACAATTGAGTTCTTATATATTTTTTATTCTTTCAATCGCATCAAACACACATAAAAGAATCCTACAATCAAAACACCTTGACAATTTTCTTTATTATAGTTAGATAAATAGAAATTAACACTTGAACAGTCAACAATGTTTTTAAATTTGTATTTTGTTCTCCGTCCAAATTTACTCTAAAATTGAAATGAAAGCTTTTTGAAGAAACAAATTACATGATTGCATTTGGTTTTCTTGCAACCACTATAATTTCCGCAGTAAATCTGCATATTCAAGTTCTAATAAAAAAAGGGAAATCATGCATTCTGTTTATGAAAATATAAATGTGACCAAATTATTATTTTCACTTGTTATAATGAGAGAATTTAGATTTAAATATACTTTTACAAAGGATGAATGCAATATCTTTTTTGCCTGTGAATCCTCCCATTATTATGAAAATTACCAAGCTGGAGTAGTCTTGTTATATCTTCTGAATGTCAATCAAAAATAGAGAATTGTTCCATGAATATTTGAAAAAACAGTATCAAAGAAATTGATAACTGCTTCAATTCCTGAATGGAGTTTAATAATACAACCAAGAATCTAAAATGTGTTGATTAACTACAGAAAACATTGAAATATACAGATGAAAAAAACAAGGTAAGATATCATGTTCTGCATGTTCATTGTTCTTTTTTTTACACAATTTTATATCAAATTTCTTTGCATGCAGTTCTGTCTTCACAATTGTTTTAATACTGGTATTGTATAAACGATATATGTGGCAATATTTTCAAGTGTTGTACAAATATATCCTAGATGTGTCCAGACGGCAAAATGACTGTTATGTATGGAATACTAAATTACTAAATCCATGGGAAGTAGGTTTTCTGGAATTAAAACAATTGATTCAATCTGAAGACCATTATTTTATACCGAATGAACCAAAATAAAGCCCAATAACTATAGACATAACTAGAACACACGTGATATCGCGGGTCTGTGACTGAATTAAAGTATATAACTATGCGCAAGCATTATTTTAGCATTAGTATTGTCATCTGATAAAGTCATGCCGATTATAAGATACACAGTTTTCTCTGCTTTCAAATCTTTCTGTTTGAACCCGTCGAACTGGAACTTATCAATTATTGGTAATATTAATTATTTGGAAAACAAAAGGGGCTGGAATGGAGTATTTTTTAATCAAAAGCATTGTCCTAAATTAGTTATAAATAAAGTTGAATTCTTTGATTCGCTGTTTTACGTCATGCCCGCTAACAAATTGAAAACTGTACCTATACGCCTTATTTTTAGTCCAGATTTTTAGTATTGTTATCTTAGAAAGTCTTACTGATTAAAATACTACAATAGGTAACAATTCGACAATTTAGTAGTGTCAACCCTGTGATTATGACCCGTGTATATAGCATATTAATCCTGAATACACCGTTTGTTGGTGCGCCTGTCAGATGCGGAACCTACATGCAGATAAGGTAATAGGTAACAGGTGAATATACTATTGGTATCGGTATCGGACTCGACCCGGAACTTCTTAATTATTGGCAATATTAATTACGTGGAAAACAAAAGGGCCTGGAGTGGTGTAATTTTTAATCTACACCTTTGTACTATATTAGTTATATATAAAGTTGAATTCTTTGATTCGTCGTTTTTACGTGATGACGGGTGACAAATTGGACCTCGTAATTTTAGTATTATAGATATATAAGTACATTTTATTTTTATTTTCTCAATCCAATGTGTGAAATTTGTGAACTATAAGTCATCCAGTATAAAGTGTAATCTAGATTCAAACTCGCCATTATTTAGTAAATGTACCAAAATCTGTTGAAAGTACACAGGCAAAGAAATTCTTCATAGATACCTAGATTAAAATTTTGTATGCCAGATGTATGTTTACTCTCCATTGAAGCTTGAATCGAAAATTTAAATGAGCAAATAAAATGCCAAGTTTAAGAGCATTAAGGACCAAAATTCCAAGAAGGGGTTGCCAAAAACAGCTATTAAAGGTTATCTTTTCCTATAAACTTGGTTCTATAAATATAGTATTTTAAGCAAAATTATCTTATTTTTTACACAATTCTAGTTGATGCATTCAGATATTCCAAATGAAAATACATTAGTTTTCAATGGTAGTGAAATAAACTATAATTAACTCATTTGATGCCTGTATAACGTAATCTTGGAAGAGGTATATTTTTTTTTACTAAGATGCATCACTTTTTATCAAATTACATACATGTAATTAATTATCAACGTTTAATTCTGAAAATCGGAGACAGTTAAAAAAAAAAAGAGTCGAAATTGAAACCAAATCGTATCTTATCCATTCATATTGTTACCTCATTTTTATGTAAAAATACTTGAACCCTCCATTTTTAATGTTTTCTCTCTTCCTTTAAGGGAAAATAGAAATCGATCTGATCTGTTGTTGTGCCGATTTTGTCTCGTGGATGGATACCCCCCATATCCTTTGTTTTTCCATTCTTACCCATTTTATTTTTAGTTTTAGATACATTTTTATCCAATCATGTACAATAATCTATAGATAATAGAGCTTGTTTTACCTTAAATAATTTATCATCCTCCCAGATAAATGAAAACAGGTTATTTGTTGAATTACATAACATATTCTAATCTGGACAAGGAAAAGACAAAATAAATGGTTTAAATTGGATGAAGTCAATTATTTTAGGATGTTATATTTTCTAAAAGGGGTGAGATACTGTTTTAGCTATCTTTATAAAGTGTTAACTATAAAATTAAAAGAAGGTTTTCACTTTTAAAGGATTATTCCATTAAGATCCATTAAAAACGTAATTCCTAGAATTTAAAAGTACTGTAGCCCTATTTCCGATTCCACTGACTTGACACAATTTTCTTGATGAATTTTGAAGTGCCGGATTTCATTATAGATTTGAAAAACATTCATTATGGATTATAAAACTGCTACAGGGAAAAGTGAACCTTCCTCTTGGACAACTAAGAATTATGCAAACTGATAATACTGGCAATGGCATCTATGATGAGTTTATAAAACTATTCAGCATTGGACGTTATACTTTTATTTATCAGACATAAAGCTAGTAAAAGATGAAATATTAGTTTATTAATGAAAAAAAAATATCAATCGCGAAAAAATCTCAGATTATTTATTAAAATACAAAAAGTCGATTGGATGACTTGGAAATATTTAATTGAATTCTTCTAATTCTTTGAGGTTAGAATATCAAACAATTTGGAGATGTTTTAATATACTTAGGGTCAGATACATATTCCAAATATCCCCTTTTGTTTTACGATATTTACTGTTCAGATGTCAGAGGCTATCTTACAAAACGGACAGATGATTATAAACACCTTGAACATTAAATTCAAACTAGAGGATACCACTGATAAAACGTCTTATTTACGAGATTTTCTCCAAATTTTATATAAAGTGGAATATTTTGAAAGGTATAATTTGCGCTAAACTACATGGGCGACATTTTATCCGAAATTATTTGATTTTGATACGCCGTAAACTGTTGTTGTTAGGCAGTGTTATTCGTCTCTGAACGGGGGTTACCTGCACTGTATTTTCGAATTTCATCTATGTCCAACATTTTTATCAGGAACCCGTTTATAGAAATAATTGCTAGTATTTTGATGGGATTTGTGTTTTTGTTTCATGTACTCTGTTATAAAAAACATACGGCTTCCCTACTTACCGAAGATTTCATTTAGGACTACCGAATAAAACGAGAATCCTTGATTCTACTTTCTAAACAATGTTGATGATTTAACACTGGTATAGGGTCCAGACTTTTACAGTATCATCAACAGGCGAGACATAACTCTGTGTCAACAGTTTGCAATAACACGGAGACAATCTGAGTTTAAATGTATTAATAAAACAAAAAAATTGAAAAGACCTTCCCTAATTTTCTCGAAATTTCTTCGCTTTTCAGTCTTTTTAAACACCCGACTAGTCGATTCATTGTTTGTACTAGATATATTGTTATTTCGCCATATTAGCAAAGGGACTACAGAAAAAATGATAAATTAAGTACTCAAGGTTGTTGTTTAAAAGTTAGTAAGTAGTTATCAACGGTACCAGGATTATAATTTAGTACGCCAGACGCGCGTTTCGTCTTCATAAGACTCATCAGTGACGCTCATATCAAAATATTTATAAAGCCAAACAATTACAAAGTTGAAGAGCATTGACTACAGAGGATCCGAAATTCCAAAACGTTGTGCCAAATACGGCTAAGGTAATCCATGCCTGGGATAAGAAAATCCGTAGTTTTTCGAAAAATTCAAAGTTTTGTTAACAGGAAATTTATAAAAATGACCACATTATTGATATTAATGTCAACACCGAAATGTTGACTACTGGGCTGGTGATACCCTCGGGGACGAAACGTCCACCAGCAGTGACATCGACCCAGTGGTGTAAATAGTTATCAAAGGTACCAGAATTATAATTTAGGTACCTCTATTCTACACTACAGGAAGGTACTATATCAAACATAGGTGTTTTTTTTCTCTCTTGAAGGCGCCCATTATTATCATTGAAAATATTTGAAATAACCATTAGTGAATCTGGATCTCTTCTGCCTATACTTGAGCATATTTCGAGCTCATAAATTTCGACATGAAAGAAATATTCTATCATATGGATCTCTAAATTTTCAACAAAACAGTTATGCATGTATAAACAGAGCATTTGCATGAGTACTATGAGGATCAATTGAAACGTCGAATATGGAAAACTTTGTCTGAAATAAAGGCAACAGTAGTATACGGCTGGTCGAAATTCATAAATCGATCGAGAGAAAAACAAGATATTTTATTTTATTGCACTTGTATATTCAAATCTGTGAGACTTAATTGTAAATTAGAAGAGTAAGAAATACGTTTCAATATATGTATGAATTTTTGTTTCTTTGTGTTATGTGAACATGGGCATCTTATTCATTATATTCATTGGTACTTGTAGTCGGGTCATCTTAAATGATATAATGATTCCTTTTGGAAAAGACATGAGGATAATTTGCCAATAATGTTCATATTTCACAAGCTACTATAACCCTAATAATGTTGGTCTATTTAAATGCAAGTCACCTATCACAACCTTGCCATGCTGCACCAAAAAAAAAAAAAAAAAAATAAATTATTAGCATATTTTTTTAGGAAGTGTGCATGACATTATTAAAACTATAACAGAGAAAAGTGTGAACACTTGTCCCCCGAAAGCACCTAGTTCATTTTTATCGATTCGTCCAAACAGGGCATGGTAATGGTCAAAATTTATCATTTTGTCTAAGATGTAGTTGAACAAGTTTGACAACGGAGATTCATGTCGACCAATATAACGTTCATTTCGCTATAAATCAAGTGTTGGTTTTAATTCTCACAAATTTGAGCCTAAATCAACAATTTAGAACTTTAAATGATAACCAATTCTACCTATGATTGTGCCACACGATGGCCAAAACGTGATAAAGAATACGGGGGTACACTCTGCGATGGGGTTTGGTCCTTAAGTTCGTTGATACAAATCATACTAAAAGACTGAATTTGAATGGATCCATGGACACCCATGTTACATCCAAATATTGCTAATTATCTTTCTCCCTATTCATTTCTAGAAATATCATTTTGCAATAGTAAGCAATTGGAAACCGTGTATATTTAAATAAGGTCCCGTGGGCGTGTTTATTGTAAATACACGGTCGGTGGGATTAGTTTATTTTAAATACACGGTCAGTGGCCCTACATGTAGCTATATATATAGTTTATTGTAAATACACGATCAATGGGCGTATCTATGTATATAGTTTATTGTAAATACACGGTCAGTGGGCGTAGTTTATTTTAAATACAGTGAGTGGGTGTAATCATTATAAATACACGGTCAGTGGGTGTATCTATGTATATAGTTTATTGTAAATACACGGTCAGTAGGCGTAGTTTATTTTAAATACAGTAAATGGGTGTAATCATTATAAATACACGGTCAGTGGGTGTAGTTTATTTAAATTTTACAGTCAGTGTGTGTAATTTATTTTAATTACATGGTCAGTGGGCGTAGTTTATTTAAAATAAACAAAATTGATTGGTCCTTAAATAAAATACTACTGTTGCCCGGTAAACATACATATTTTAAATTGTTTCATGCTTGTAGACAAAAACAGGTCTTAGATACTCCCTTTCTCCCTTTAATAATTGTATGTTGTGTTGGAATTGTGATGTCCAGGCTTACAACTACGTTTTAATTATCCATACTAGATAACCAATGAGTAAGCTTCGTTACACAATATATCGCCGCGATATAGCCTTTTTGAGTAAAGCAACCAACAATCAATCGTTACACAATATGCTCTGGACATAATACGACATAAACGTGACCAGTAATTAAATATGGGGCTTCAAATTTACTGACATAACGATTACTGTGTAACTTGTGATATCATGTTGTGCGCTGTTGTCCCATTTAACTTAATGTTAAGTATACAGCATATATACAGTTATAGGTTTCCATCAATGTTTACTTGTATCTAGAAATTTACAGTTAGAGCTAAACTATTTCTAGTTTGAACATTCGATTTCTCAGCAGTATTGGATATGGTATACAAAAGTATGCAGCATGTGCTACGTATGTAAATATATATTGGAAAATGCTTTAATAAACATTTTTGTTTTCGTTAAAAAAAAATATCTGAATATGGAGTATATATTTACAGGTGACACGATATTCCAGGTTCTTTGTTTCATATCATGAATTCTTTGAAAGAGGATTGCTGTTTGCCTGTGACTTGTTACAACGATAATATTTGAACAACGTTTCTTATGACAAAATCATAGTGTTCTTTGCGGATGACACTTGTGGAGAGACATATATGTTCGTGGTAAATTTAACCCTGACTAAGCAATATTTGTTGATTTTACAACGGTTGATACAAATTTTATTGATACTATGGTTATTAGTGCTTCTGTATGAAGGGGCTGTCTGTGCCATTCCTCGGCGTTGTCTTGACCTTTATTATATATTCTAAATGAATTAATCTTTATATTGTCTGGTACATTCACATTTAAAGGCATTTGCTACAGTTGGGACATCAGATTTGCAATTCATTTTATTAGAAAGCTTAAGCCATCTAATCATTTATTTACAACCACTTGTTCGAAGCAACTGCTGGTGGAGTTTTAATTCCCCGAGGGTATCACCAGCCCAGAAGTCAGCACTTTTGTGCTGACATAAGTTATCATTGATATGGTCATATTAATAATTAAACTGTTAACAAAACTTTTGAACTTTTGAAATACTAAGGCTTTTCTACATCAGGATAGATTATATTAGCTGTATTTGGCAAAACTTTTAGGAACTTTGGTTCTCAATGCTCTTCAACTTCGTACTTTATTTGGCCTTTTTAACTTTTTAGGATTCGAGCGTCACTGATGAGTCTTTTGTGGACGAAAGGTGCGTCTGTTATCTATGATGAGTTTATTTGCTACTGAAGTGTCTAATTTAAAAAAAAAGAAGATGTGGTATGATTGCCAATGAGAAAACTCTTTACAAGACTAAATGGCGCAGAAACTAACAACTATAAGTCACTGTGCAGCCTTCAACAATGAGCAAAGTCCATACCTGTAAAGTCAACCATGAAAGGCCCCGAAATGACAAATGTAAAACAAATATGTAACACATGATGGAAAAAAAGGAGTTTTGCAAACAAGTTCAACAACTAAGACCGAAGCATCACTATTCGTAATATCTGTTATGGTGTCGATGTACATTTTAGACTGGTGCCACAGGTGTAGGATCCCAAGAGCACCTGGGATCACCACTGGTTTTGGGTAGGATTCGTGTTACTCAGTTTTAGTTTTCTATAATGTGTTTTACATACTGTTGTTTGTCTTTTGGTCATTTATTTTTGTTAGTGCATTGTCAGGTTTTTTTTACTGACGAGTTTAATCATTCGACGGTATTAGTTTCTGTAATCAGTAAAAGCAGTCCCTTTTATGGTGAAGAGACCTGGAGACTTACAGCAGGGGTACAACATCAAATCCAGATTTTTATCAACAAATGCCTGCGCCAAATTTGTAAATTTTAGTGGCCAGGAACCAGCAACTAAACAGCTAAAGCGGAGAACTTGGCAATAGATTGGGTACACTTTGCGGAAACTTGTAGGTACCATCACTAGACAGGCATTAGAATGGAACCTAAAGGACATTGGAGACCGGGAAGACCATTTCACAGCTGGGGAAGATCGAGGCACAAGGAGCTAGAGGAAATTGGATATACCTGGAGCGAAGCAAAAAGGATAGCCCAAAATAGAGTAAGGTGAAAAGCGACTGTAGCAGCCCTATGTTCCACAAGGAACGAAGAGGATTAAGTCAAGTTAGTATATTCGCCTCACTTTATTCTTATACTATCTTATTTTTTAGAAAGAGTTATAGTCATTCAAATGTGATGTCATTTTATGTGCTGTTTTAGAATTTCAAATGTGACGGTTTTTTTTTCGCTTTTTTATAATTTCAAATGTGGCGTTACTTTTTGCGTTGAGGCTTTAGCTAACTCGTGTGTGTATTTTTTTGTGTTGGTTTATGTAATGTAACCGGGTTTTTTTCTGTAATTAGTTAATACTTCAGTTTTATCATGTATATCTATCTTATAGTCATTTTATAAAATTTACTGTTTGCAAAAGTATATATTATTCTTAATAATAAGGATGTTCTTGTCCCAAGCAGAAAACCCTGGCCGTATTGGGCGCGGCCTTTTTGAACTTTTGGTCCTCGGTGCTGTTCAACTTTGTGCTTGCTTTGGCTTTCAAACTTTTTGTATCTGAGCGTCACTGGTTGGTCTTGTGAGGACGAGGCGCACTTCTGGCGTATTAATGTTTAAACCTGGTGCCTTCTGTTAGCTATTATTCGTTTGTTTTTTTGTCCAATATATTTTCCTATTTATTTGTATTGTAGTCCTGTAATGTATGTTGTCATTTTAATGTTATATTTAGCATTGCCATTAAAGCGGGAGGTTTGGCATGCCACAAAACCAGGTTCAACCCGACATTTTTTTATTTTTAATATCCTGTACCAAAAAGTAAAATCACAAAAATACTGAACTTAGAGGAAAATCAATTGGAAAGTTCATAATGACATGGCAAAATTAAAATACAAAACGCATCAAAAACGAATGGACAAGAACTGTCAAGTCAGGAATATGGCCATTGTTATATTATAGTTCGTTTCTGTTTGTGTTACATTTTAACGTTGTGTTTTGATTGTGTCGTTTGTTTCCTCTGATATTTGAATGTGATTTCTCATTGCTATAAGACGTGTCACGGTACTTTTCTATCACAAATTCATGTATTTAGTTTTGATGTTATATTTGTTATTCTTATCGGATTTGGTCTAATGTTAGTTCGTTTCTGTGTGTGTTACATTTTAATGTTGTGTCGTTGTTCTCCTCTTATATTTAATGCGTTTCCCTCAGTTTTAGTTTGTAACCCGAATTTGTTTTTTTTTCTATCGATTTATAAGTTTCGAACAGCGGTATACTACTGTTGCCATTATTAGATGCGACGAAAGGGGATACTGACAACTCCAACACAAAAAGAATGCAGACGAAAGTAATCACGACACTACATAAAAATTAAAGACTGAGCACCACGAATCCCGCGAAAAAAAAATTGAGATCTCATGGAAGGAAGATCCGTATCACGAGTGACAACTGTCGTTATGCTCATTATCGGTACAGCGATGATACTTAAGTATGTCGAATTTGGGGATGTCTTAGATTGTTCGTATTAATATATTATTAGAAAAAGGTAAAAATAACAAAAATACCGGACTCCGAGGAAATGCAAAACGGAAAGGTCGGAATCAAATCCTTACATATCCTTGGATAGATAATCCAAAATGGTCAATTAGTCGAAAAGGCGTCGGTTTAAATTTCGAAGGGACGTCTTCAACGTTGGCACTACACACCGATGGTTCAATAATTTCTTTATAAGCAGTCGGCACAAGTATAGTATTATGTTCGGAGATGCAAGTTCTTGAATAACAAAGCTCGGAGTTATACAGGCGCTGATGAAATGTTGCTTTATTGGGGAAAAAAATCATTAGGAAGCTAAAATCACCCCTTTTATCCTGAAGATTTGTTCTCAACTGACCTCGTTGTACATTTCTAAATGTAATTAAAGATATGAGGCAGACTGAGTTTATATGGTACTGTGGATTCATTTATTTTCGTGGGTATCAATTATCGTGGATTGCTGAAAACTTGCATATTCGTGGATATTTGATTTCGTGGTTTTGACAATCTCTGTATACTAAGCCTATTAAAAATATGTATGTCGTTGAACATTTGATTTCGTGGTTAACCTATACCACGAAACCCACGAAAATTGGTATTCAACGAATAATAATGAATCCACAGTATTCTTTATTTCAATTTCGATGGTACCGCATTCAAGTGCTTCTGTTGTTCCGTTGTTTCCTCTCATAGTTGATGCGTTTCCCTCGTTTAAAACACGGATTTGCTTTCTATCGATCGATTTATGTATTGAACAGCGGTGTATTACTTCTGTATTATGTTTCCTTGTATGTATCGATGCATTCAACATAGGTATCAAACTTTGAGTTTTTAATTGGAAGACATCATGCAAAAAATGAAGTAAAGGAATAAGCTTAGCTCCTTTTTTTCTATTCTTTCTATGAAGCTCGTGTATAAAGTCTGCTTCATATCAATTACACAAGTGGGCAAAAAACGAACACAGTTGGTTATCATACTGTCTTAAACTATTATTATCAATATTGAAGTTTGGTATGGCAAAAGTGTAAAGGGTACAGAAGTCAAATGTACTCCTCGGAGTCCGGTACATAAATAAGGCCGTTAGTTTTCTCGTTTGAATTGTTTTACATTGTCATTTCGGGGCCTCCTATAGCTGACTATGCGGTATGGACTCTGCTCATTGTTGAAGGTCATACCGTGACTTATAGTTGTTAATTTCTGTGTCATTTTGGTTTCTTGTAGAGAGTTGTCTCATTGGCAATCATACCACATCTTTTTTATATCCTATAGATCTTGGAATTAGTATCAACTTCTGATCACTTCTGATTGACACCTTTCCAGGGAGATGGTAGTTTCATAGTAATTTTAAAATCTGTCTTTAATTGATGAGTAAATTGATGTTGATAGTTTTGAAAGAGGTTTTGTGAAACAATTGGCAGATCAACAAATGTGACGTTGTATGAAGGACATGCATTTAATTATGGCGTCCAGTGTAGTGAAGGAGGATCCAGTTCTAGTACTATACAGTTGCGTTACCAAATATAGGTTAAGTCTGACAGTGAACACTGCTGTGACACTATATATATTGTAATCAAACAAGTATTTTTTGTTTCGTCTCCATAACTCTGTTCCTTGTCCTTGACTCAGTATAAGGAGAACTTTTCATTTCTGAAAAAGTTTGGCTGTAAAATTATCGAAAGCTAGGATTCATTAATGTTTTGACTTTTTTCCCTTGGTTCATTGATCAACGGAACTTTCTCTATATGTAGTAAGACCTTGGTCCCATATATGTTTAGTGTTTAGTAATAATCAGTTCATTGGACATTTTCACATGTCATCTTTTTCCCTTTTTTTTTTATTATCAGCTTTTTCATTTTGAACTTTCCGTTTCTATATTGCATGCCTGCAATAGGGTAATTATCTCCCTGTTGAAACGATATTCCAGAGCTTTCATTTCTTATTATGATTTGTTTGATGGAGGATTGTTGTTAACCGATGGTCCCAAGTCAAGTGGTGAAGTTGAAGTATCTCATTGACAATTTCTAGGAAGCCATGACCAGTCGATTGGTTATTATTGAAAATCATGGAAAATATTTCTCACAATAACGAGGAATTTGGTCCAATTGTCGTAACAACAATCTGGTGGTCTTTTCCACTAATGTGACATAAACGAATACGCACATAACAGTGTTTCATGTGGAATCTGCTTAACCTTCCGTTGCACCTGAGATCGCCACAGGTTTTAAGTCGCGTTAATGTTGCTCAGTCTAAAGTTTTCCATATTATGCTATGTAGACTTCTGTTTTGTCTGTTGGTCGTTTTTCGTTTTTTTTCATTCATGGCTTTGTCAGCTTGTCTTTGAATGTTCATTTGTAATTTTTTGTCTCTCTATTTGCATACTTACAGTTTCCTTTGTTTGACAACACCTTCCTCAATTTAAATTTGTATCGATAAGAGACTTATTTCTTTTTGACTTGGCCAAAACTTTTCAAGCGAATGTGAATGGATCTGCACCTTGCTTAACAAAATTATGTCGTAGCCTTGGTCGAGTATTTTAGAGATGGAGACATGAGTTCAATAACAAAATTGAAATTTATTTATTTCGGAGAAAATGTGTTGCGTTACAATGTGCTATCAGTAGTTGCAGATTCAGTGAAATTTATCATGGTTAAATGTTAAGAAATTTATATATTCTATCAAGATGTTGAACGTTGAATCGTTGTGACACTAAATGGTCCACCTTCCTACGACAAAAACACTCTTTCAATGCTTAATTTCACAACTAGTTAATAAATAAAAAGTGCATACTACTTTATTGCAGATAATTCGATATCACCAATAAGTTGTTATATCAATGAAAGTTAACCGGGTTCAATACGGCTTTGGTACATGTTTATCGTCGAAAGTCGTACGTTTTTCAACTTGTGGTAATGGATTGCTGTCTTGTCTCATTTCTATTTATTTGTCTTTACTCGATGCAATTACAGCACGATCTACTTGGATAACCTACATAGACCATTACCATCGACGATTCCTTTTAGTTACCTTCTGGTTTGTTGAATGCATGACACTTTTCTTTACCGCAAACTGCTATGGTGTACAATTTTTTGCTAATGAAACCCTACAACATAATCATTTCAGAGACTGATCTATTTGTTGCTATACACTTTTTCTAGACTTTGAAACTTATTTTGTTTCTGTAAAGTTAACAAAATATGGTACCCGTTGTGTGTAATCAATTCTTTTACTGATATCATCCCAGCTCTCTGAAACTGCAACAAGAGATTCCTAACATACTGAATATGTGCACCTGCAATGTGCATTCATTTGAGCTTTTTATCCAGCCTTCGGAAATTGGATACGACTTGAATCCATTATCTTTCAAAGTTTTAGAAAAAACACTAAGGACAATGGTAACAATGTTTGATTAAATCAACTTCATGGAAAGTGGTCATCTTTCATTACAGAAAAATCTTCGTCGGTTTGGACGGTTCAAAACCGGCTTTAGGTATGGTAATTTTTCGTGGTCTTTGGAAAGTATGTATCCAATTTGTGAAATCAAATCCTACAGCAATCAACCTATATATTCTTAAATGTGCACCTGCTATTATATTACTCTAATATATTGTTTGAGTAATGTTGTATCTCGTTTTTACACATTGGGAACTTTGACTTTTTCTGTAAAAATTACAGAAGACGGTTCAAGTTTGTGTAATAAACTCCATATAAAGCAACAGTAGTATACCGCTGTTCGAAATTCATAAATCGATAGGGATAAATATAGTGTCCAATTCAAATTTCTGAAACTTCACAGGGAGATTATTTATATTTTGCAGGGTTCATCTGATATTATAGAATTGTTTGAGTAAATTATCTCATTTGACCAGCTTTTTTCAGCAATATTAATAAAAGAGGGTATATTTTTTGTGTAATCACCCGCTGTTACAGTTTTCAGCCCAGTTCTCTGAAACATCTCCGGACGTTCATATGTGTTGGAAGTTGTACACCTGCAATAATGGAATCGTTTGAGTATTATTTTACTCATCATCCAGACTTTTTTTAGAAAAAATTATGAAAAAGGAATAAGTTTTGTGTGTTATCAACTATAGTTTTCAATCCAAATCCTTGCATCTTTACAGGAAGATGGCACATATGTTGAAGGTGTGCACCCGAGTGTGCACCTGATTTTACGGAATCGTCCGAGTGATTTTTCTCATTATTCCAGTCATTTTTCAGGAAAAAATACGTCACAAAAATATAGCAACCTTGTCATTTTACTTTTTTCTTTTTACATTTTATGTAATATTGTTTTCATATATTTAAAAGAACAACTTAAGAATCATTCCTGGCAAAATGGCAAACCGGCAAATTTTTTTTAATCTTTGATTCATTTTAAAACTTAAGAGAAATTGAATTTTCGGAAGCCTCGATACAATTTACTTATCTTTTTTTCTCATTAGACTGAGTTGTTAACTATTTTCATTAACTTGAGTTTTTGGGTTGTTGTCTCTCTTACGTTCATGTTGCATCTCCCTAAATCATATAACATTTTACATGCTTAAAACTTGTACCTTGATTTCAGTAGTGTTGAATTATTATTTAGTTATCCACTCTCTTTTACAGAAGCAAAAATCAGTAAGAAAAGTGTTGAACATTTCTACCTTGCTTCAGTTGATTTTGGTTATCTTTTTTGTTTCCACTTGTGCTTTACCTTAATTTTCTTACAATTCCCATGTCCATAAAGAGCAAATATTTTAATAGCAAATAAAATAATTCACGTATTTACATTTGGAGATTTTCGTACAAGACCACTTCAGTTTTATACGGTCTTTTATAATCAATCTCTACAAAAACTAAGGGTTTGTTGTTTTCACGAGGTATTTAAAGATACGTCAGCGTGACAGCCCGCCCAGGTTGTACGGCAATACGACGTGTAATTTATTAGCATCTGTCATTTTAATTACATTAGTTTTAATGTAATATAGAAGGTCTCTGAATTAATTCGTAATATTGAACTAGAAGATCAACTGTAACACATTAGACAATTACACAATAGTTGATATGATTTGTAAAATTAAAAATAAAAATTCTGCCTTTTCATAAGAAATCTATTTGCTTTATATATCCGGTGGGCTTGATAATCACGATAATTCAGTAAGCAAAGATTTAGTTCATTAAACTACAAGTTTTCTTTGTGTGACAAACTCACTGGCTTGTGACATTTGTAGTCGGTCTTACACAGCAATTAAGTACGGGATTCCTTCAGAAAATATGCCGTTTATTTAACGCTGTGGTAGTTCTCGCATCTTGTGTGGTCCGCGCACTGTGGTGAACTGTTGCTTAGCAACTAATGTAAGCTGCTGTTACTTGAGCAATCCTATTTAAATCTGGCCAATCCGATAACAGACAAACACGATATCATCTTGTCAGTCATTACGAGGAGGCGGAGCTTAACGCAAAATCGGGAGTCTTGAAGTTCCAAAGAATGATATCG
The DNA here is from genome assembly GCA_019925275.1 of Mytilus edulis. Lineage (NCBI taxonomy): Eukaryota > Metazoa > Mollusca > Bivalvia > Mytilida > Mytilidae > Mytilus > Mytilus edulis. The sequence goes on from CM034349.1 coordinate 138,500,790, forward strand.
GATGTATGGAGCTTACAGTGTTTTGTTTGGATTTTATCTTCTATGAGGACTTCAGAATTATGAAGAAATTTTCTGATATAAAGATGTACTTACATGCATTTCAAACTGTGTGATAATAACATCGATGTTAATTAATAGTGTATAAACCGAACAACATTCCACGTGGGTTCGAATAGCATTCAAATGACATAGTTTATTTTGTGAATTCCCCCTTCAAAAACGGGAAATCATGAGTATTCGAAGGAAGGGGCACTAATTCACAAATTGATGAGGATTTGTTAACGAGGACTAGTTTTGTGGATGCCAGGATAGCGTATAAACAAGTCAAAAAGGTATGTGAAGCGAGGCATCTCCATGACCTCATTTCTATCACAACTCTCTGTGAGTTCTTTTTCTGTAATAACATAACATGTTGTGTAGTTCATTAGTGGAGAAAAATTACATTTGTTAGAAGAAATTCCATGTATATTAAAACATTGTGAATTGATGTGTGTTTTAGCCTTAGGGTAATGTCATCTATTACAACATCACATAATAATGAAGTTAGATTTATCCATACTTTTTGGCATATTTTTTTGATGGCAAATAAGTCTAAGTTCCGGAATTTTAACTGTTATCTCATATGCATGTATGGTCCATATTTGTATGACAGAAAAATGCTTATCTTCATCCACTTTCAATATGTTTTTGTTTTCCCAATAGTTACAATTTGACCATCAATAAAGTGTACGTCTACATTTTCTTTTTGTATTTGCAGGGTAAAGCAGATGGGAATAAATGTGCGTTGTGGGTACGATGGCATCTGCAAAATTATATGTTCAGTATTGGTTGTTTCATACAATTACATTGTGGGAAAGTTTTGTTTATGGGATTACTATTGTTGTCGTTGTGTTGCATCGGATTCAAACTGGTCAAATTTGAAACTGATGTTGAAGCTCTTTGGGTAGAAGGTAAGTAATCGTGTTAAATGTGTATTTTCATCTTTATACATTCGTTAGGTATAATGTGAGGCAGTATATTCATTCACAAACAGCGCTTGAATTGATAAAAGCAAGTAAGCCGCCATCTTGTTTTGTGACCTAGAAATTTGATCTTGACTGTGTGTGGTCTCGTCTGTTATATTAGGAACGCTGAAATCATCAGAGATTGTTGACGGTTATAGTCGAACAATCGCACACTCACTGGTCATAAGTTTGATTATTCCCGCTCATTAAAGTCATTAGATTGGTTGTGATAAAATCGATAAACAAAGGACGTGATTACATCTACCTTGCAAATTATCAATATTCTCTAAACTGACTTTGGAGCATTTGTGTAATATCAGATTGGCACTCCTTTTTCAACAAGATTTGGTAACAAAAAAGTCAAATATTAATTACAAAAATAACAATAGTGCATTATCAGTTCATCTTAATCAGATATTTTGGTAACGAGATTACCGTTTTCTTGGGAGGTCTTCTGCATACGGGTTCTTAAGGCAAACCTCTAACCAAAGCAATTTTTCATGGGAAAACTGTACATCTAATTTTTGTATGCTTTAAAATTTATATTCTTACAATTTTTTTTCTTGATTGAGCAATTTTAAATAATATTGAAATGTAAGAAAATCTGAATGATATATTTACGTCACCTTTAGGGTCATACGTACTTTACTTAATAAAGTCCGAGATAGTGGTATCTGAGAAAACAACTGGCTGTTTTAGAAAAGTTTTAAATAAATGCAGTTGGAAAGAAACTTTAATGTCATTCAGTATATTAAATTCCTGGTGGTCTATCACACATGGTTAAGAACATTTTAAGAGAATCTAAAAGGCAGTTTTATTTTTGTGTGTTTTATTCAATAGGGAAGAAGGACTGTCATTACCTTTTCAGTCTAAAACTGGTTTTGTTGTAAAACATTTAACAGCATGCAAAGAAAGATTTTTTGCTGATAGTAATATTTTACAACTGTTTTATGTTGAACACATCTTTCTAGTTAATAATAAAATCATAAAGCCAAAAGCATATAATAATTATATAGTAGTATACTTTGTAAACAACATATCCAGTGCATTATTTAGTGTTATACACAAAGTCTGTTCTTGCAATCTTTTTGATTAAAGTTTTGATGGCTTGGGCATGTGTGAGATATAAATTCTGCTTCAGTTGGAATACAAATATTTTTGTGTTATCATCTACAAATGAATTTTACACCAGAAATCAGAAATAACTTCAGAATTTCTTACATAATGTATCATCTACAATAAAATTTCTGAATTAAAGCATATATTTTATTACGTTGGCTCATAGAGGAGTAGGTAAGAATTGTATGGTTTGAATGTTACATTTTATCAAAGGTATATTAATTATTTTAATTTACTCCAGGTTTCATTTATTTAATTAACTTTTTTTATTTTGCTAATAATTTGGGCGGATTAATTTAGCATGAATCCTTATTAGGTTTATATTGAAGTGTTTTTGTACTTCATTGTAGCTTTTTGTTATATGTATATGTAAATTGTAAATCTCATATTGAAAAGACATGAAATATTTGCTTCTAGACATTAATCCACCAACAATCAATCAATTAAAATGGAGATCAACCAGAAATTGGGGACATCTTTGAGCCAAAAATTTAAATGTATGAATAAAAGAGTTTCTGTTGTGGTTTTGCATTTCCAGATTTGTTTTTTCTATCTCCCCTGTCAAGATCAGATAAAAAAGTGAAAGAAGGTTTTAAGATCATCTGAAGTGATATAAATAGTGAATGTTGTTTGACCTGGATTCCACTGATAATTTGACAATTTTAATTTGTGTGCTAGTATTTCACTTGATGGAGGTTTTTATGGCTGAATGAATCAAATACTTTGTATTCTACCTAGGTCATTGATAGTGTGACCAACTTTTGATAATGAATACCAATTTTCTTTCCAAGGGATGAAATCTTAACTTTAAATGAAAGAGGAGATATTATTTGTGTCATGTTGAATAGGCTTATGGACTCATGGAGGGAAAAGATTTCCCGTAATTACACATAATAAAGGTGTCTTAAATACACAGTTTATTTTATATAAATTTTATTTTAGTAAAAATTGTCCCTGTTTACATAAAAATTGCTGTTTACAGAAGATTCATCTTGATTGGCAAAAAGGGTGTTTTATTTTGTTCAGTACAATTTTTTTGCAAGAAATGTTGACAAGAAATGAGATAGACAAAAGATTTGTTTTCTTCTTGTTTTGAATGATTTTCATTTTTGTATATTAGTGTGTATGAAGCAAATTCGTGTCATGCCCACTAAATTGAGTGAAAGTCTGAAGTAAACCAGGAAAATGAATGAATTCCTATGCAACAAATGTTAATGAATTGGTTTTCTTAAATTGTTACAGATATATTATCCTTTTTTCTAGGTCTTTCTAAAGGTTTTGTCCATTAGACATTTTTACATATAATCCCATGGAGGAATCCAAGGGGTATAGAGGATGTACTCCCCCGTTCCCCAAGTTTTTTTTTTTCATTTTATCTATAATTTTTTTTTTATTAAATGTTCACAAATGTTTAATATCTTCAATTATCAGGAATTACACCCCTCCCCCTTTCAAAAATTCCTATATCCCCCCTGTAATCCTGCTTTTAGATGATTCTGTCCGTTATACATCTACACATGATCCTGATTTGCTTATGTAGATAATTATTTGGGCTTCTTCTAATGATAAACACAAACTTTAAGGTTAATATTACTTTCTGAGAAATTTTTATCATTAGTTTAAAGTGATTGCCAACAATGTGGTTTCTACTGATTATTCTGTTAAGAAATGACAGAAAAACATTTCGATTCTGGTATATACATTCTTTTCATTAAGACAGATATACACTGAGTTCACAAAAAATGTACTATGAAAATATTGATGGATTTGTTATAATCATTAGGAGGTAACTCTCCTTACACACTACTAGATAACTATTATGTGTATGACCTTCTACCATTAAAATTTTACAACATGTCCACAGATCATTCAAATTCTGGACAATGTTAATAATTAATGAAATTGTAAAGAATTTGCATTTATTTCTAACTTTCTTTTAATCTGCATATCCCGTTGCTTGAGTTATAATGGGATAATTTTGTTAAGTAGTAAAAGTGCTGTGCAATTTTCATTAAATTCTGTTGGAATTTAGTAGAGTTTATGCTTAACACACAGAATGATGTTTACAATACTAGGTAAATTAGAAATAGGTTAATCTGTCATAAATACAATGTATGGTATACTAAAGGGAGATAATTTTGATGTTTTTGAAAGAACTTATTTTTTTCTCTTTTTTTTGTTTTAGCTTTGTTTAAGCATTTAGTCACTTCTTATGAATATTAGGAGATTTTTCATTAATGGAGTGTTCCTACAAAGCATAGTATTACAAGTTTCACAATTTTAGATTGAAAGCAAGGTGAAATTTGAACATAAATGGCCTTAGGTAGTAAATGTGTACCTTTTAGTGTTCTGTTCATAAACAAACACAAAAAACACAACTCCCAAAGAAAGAAAAGAAAGCCACAAGGTTGTTTATGGTGAACTGTCCACATTATTTGGTCCTTATATTTCTCTTCCATGACATGTGTCGTTGACTTAGAGGTTCTACATCTATTTTAGCCATTAAGTTTCCACATAGATAAGTTTGTTGTAGGTTTTAATTTTTTATAGATGATAATTTCATAGGACATTATCCTCAGTCTAAGTAATGTACTGACAAACAATTATTTGGAAGATTTTGTAAAAAAAATGTTTATCCCTTTGTGTACATTTTCATATTTCAATACATTCTTTTAGGAAATGAGGTCATCTTAAATTCCGATGATTCTTGGTCTTTTTTCAACTTTTCTCATAGTCCTTGAAAATCATTTCAAAAGAAAAGAAAGATCATTTTTTGGAAACATGGAAATTTTAAATAAGATATCTGTTTTGTATATTTTGAAGTGTCACTCTCTCATGAATTAATTTAACATATTTAAATTGCTGCATGTCCATATCTTAAGGATAATCCTACATATGATAATAGTCAATCTGAAGCTAATATTTTGTGGAGGAGAATTGCGTATAATGGACTGTCAAATGCATGTGATTTATGGCATTAATTTATATACCCTGGAGGGGGGATACATGATGATCTCGGTCTTATTATTTTGATACAGATAGGTATGTTAAAATAGTTATCTTCTGTTTTCCTTCCTCAATCAAATATCAGAATGATGCTTTTGAAATGTAGAATATTTTTATTGTTATTGTTAGCTTTATTTTCATGAATCTTTAATTTTATAACTTGAGAATATTTAAAAAATGTTATATATAATATATGTAACAGCTATTGCTTAAAACTTTCTAAAAATTTTAACCAAAAAGGAAAAGACAAAATAAATCAGTAAAAAATTCTTAAACCTGAAGCTCAAATAAATATCTTCTCATTTGATTGAAAATATTGTAAATTTTCCCTGAATCATTACATGGTGACCAGTGGAGCATGTCAGTACATGGTGACCAGTGGAACAGGTATAACTGATCTCATCCTTTGTCCTGTCTTGGTTGTATGACAGAAGTTTCACATTAGCCATGATGACAATAGATATAGAAGATGAGGTATGAGAGCCAATGACACAACTCTCCATCCAAGTCACATTTTATAAAAGTAAACCAATATACTGTAGGTCAAAGTACAGTCTTAAATACAGAGCCTTGGCTCACACCGAACAGCAAGCTATAAGACTAAAAAGGACCCCAAAAAATCACTAGAGTAAAACCATCCAAACAATTCAAACACCATATATACTCAGTTAATGTTCTCCAGTTTAAAATCTTACCAATTTGTTTTTATTTTACACCACAGACCACCCGTGTAGGAATGAATATTGTTTAGTTATTTAGATAACAATTAGACATTTACAGTTAACTTGTATATCCCTTGTGTTGGTGTTCCTATGTAATTTCATATCTTACTTTTGTCTTGTTGAGATTTGCAGATAATACTTTTGTGCAATACATTTAGTAGGAATGGTGGTATGCTAAGGAATTTTTTTGCTCTTCAATTTTTGGCCAAGGCCATGATCTTTTTTAACCATTATACCATTGATTCTGTGCCTGACTAGTAAGATGGAATATAATTAATGGGTAATAAATGTTATTTATTGCTATTAGAATGAAATCAGGTATAATTACACAAAACATGTAAAAAGTTTTAAAATGTGGTGGATTTTGATTCATCCCTATCAAGTCTTGTCGTGAAATGTTGCAAGTTCTCTTTGGATACATAGCATGCATGGATGAAATTCCCCCTTTTTTTTTGGTAAAGAATTTTCATCTTCTCTTTAAGTTTGTGGTAGAAGTAGGTCTTATCATTGTTTAGAAACTTAAACTTTATACTTTTGTAAACGTTGGTTTTTATACCTTGGGAGTATAAGCTGGCAAGCTGATTGCTTTAGCTTTTGAGAGACTTGTATGAATGATGTTGTGGTGTAGATATAGGTGAGACTTAGGCATTAGTCAGATGATAGCAAAAAGGAAAAAAAGAGTATCATACATGAATCTTGACACTTCAAAATGAAACATGACAACGGCAACACTTCGTAAAAACTTGCTAAAATAAGAAAACAAAATGATTATATAAAGCTCTTTAGCAAGGGTGTGGGAGTTTCTTGCTGCATTGAAGACCCATTGGTGGCCTTCGGCTGTTGTCTGCTCTATGGTCGGGTTGTTGTCTCTTTGACATATTCCCATTTTCCATTCTCAATTTTAATTAAAATTATTATATATATATATAGATCAAAATGAGTTGTTTGTTTTAAAACAGAAATTTTGGAAATTATCAAACCTTTTGCATCCTGATTTTGCTGATTTTGAGAGTCGGTGTGCGTTTAAAAAAAAAATTACAATAGCAAACCCACAAAATAAGAAGAAAATACACAAGTGTTAAGCTATTGTATTGGGTACCACCCTCACGGTAGCATGTACACAGAAACATGATGTGAGATCTTACTGCCTGACTAAACAGAATCAATGTGTTGCATGCCAAATCTCCAATTACTGCCAAACATTCCGGCGAACTTTTCTTCTCCATTCAATAAAGTCTGTCAACTCTCTTTGTCAGAACTTTAAAATTCACATTTGAATAAAATGTATTTTGCATGTGGATTGATCTATCAATTAGTCATAGTAAATGGTTGTACTTCGGTAGAGGTCAATGAATGAAATTTTCCTTGAGAAATGGTATTTTTGAATAATTCTTAGCTTTCTTGCATGACAATGTCAATTTAAACATTGCTGTTAAAATATTTAATTAAATTTTTTGAAGGTTTTCATACATCACTTGTTCCAAAAAAACAAAGTTTATTGTTTGTATGAAAGTTGAAAGAGGGCAAGTTATACAATAAATAGGTTAAGAGGGTAAAAACAAATAATAATTTAAAATGGTTGCACTAAGAGCCACTGATTAAACAACTTTTTTGCGGACTATTTTTTTTAAGTTAGTTTGACTGGAAAATCAGAGTGATTAAAAAATTTAAGAATAGTCAAAAAATTTAAATGTGAAATTTATAAGAAGTTATTTAATGAGCTGAGTGAAGGAGAAGAAAGTTTATAATTGGACTAGATACAACATACCAAGGTTTACTTCTATTTGTTTTTCTGTTGTAAAAAGGGATTTGTGTAAAATGCACTTACTATGTACAAGGTACATACAAAAACATATGACATTTTAGTCTACATCAAACACTGGGCCACACACAGCTAGTTCTGTCATCCAATCATATTAAAGGCAGTCATCCAAAACTTTATCGGGTCATTGTCATAATATTTCCGCTATTGTTACTCCTTCTTAACTAAATATTGGTTCTGTGCTATAAAGTAAATATTTCAAAATTCAATGACCTTCACAATTTTTAAAATAATTTCTCTCTGTGATTAGTATTTGAAATACTAAATACAAATAAAGTGCAAATCTCCTGTGAAATCATAACCAGTTAACAAACAGATTGTAGAAAAACAGGCAAAATTTGATCATTTACTGTACAAAAACAACTTCATGGTAATCTTATAATTATATATAATAATCATTGTTTTCCCTTTGGAATGCCTGCTAATAAAAAGGAGTTTATGTGAGTATAGAATCAGTATTAAATTGATCTGACTCCTGATCCCCAGGTAGAGGGGGATATCTCAGAATGTTTTGTTTCTATTTACAAGTATTGCTCTCAAAACTTTGTTTTATAACCATGTTATTTATTCCATGCCCTATAATTGAGTCAGTTTTTTGTGTCAGGAAGAGAAATCATTTTGAAACAATGAAAATGAATATGTCATGATTATTTTAGATCTACTGTCAAAACTGCTTTAATATCAGTGATCATGACCTTTTGGCCATCTTTGAAGTCATAATGTTTAGATTTGGCATGTGAGGAGTATAAAGAAATACATTGTCAAGGGAGAGACTTTCCCCTGGTATACTGTAACATGCATGCACTCTAGATTCCACAATTTATTCTCATATTTTTAGTGTGCATGTGGATTATAAGTAAATTTTGAAATCAATATGTTATAAGGTCCTGTCATAATATATATCAGTGCTGATATGATATTTATATGATATAATATTTTGACCAAACTATGTTATTTTACAGCTGGTGGCAGATTAGAGGAAGAATTAGCGTATACAAAGGCCACTGTAGGTGTTGGTAGTGGTACCACCAGTGAACTTGTTATTCAAACACCAAAAGAAGGATCGAATATATTAACACAAAAATCTTTATTGTTACATTTAGAAACGTTACTCAGAGTTACAGAGATAGAAGTAGACCTGTTTGAAACGTAAGTACCATAGAATCACAACCTCAAATACATGTATTTATATTGAGAGAAAAAATAATTTAATGCAATTAATATGTTTATTTTTGTAAAACATTTCAAGAACATTAACAGTCTAATTGGAGGATTGTATAATCTATCCACTGCTGTTAAAATAATGATAGTTTTCATTACAAGGCAAAGACTAGGAATTTCATATAGTGAGTTCAGAAAATAAAAATAGCACCATTTTATATTATTTTGAATAATAAAAAAAATAACATTATCTTTTTCAGGACATGGAAATTTAATGATATATGTTATTTAGCTGAATTCCCTATTTTTGATGACCCATTTATTGATGGAGTAAGTATTATACTTTTTATTTCATGAGTTATCTCCCTTCATTTAGAATTTTCTAGCTTATATTCACTTTTTTATGTGAAACTGCTGTGATTTTGTAGGGGATTAAGTTTGTTTTTTTAAACAACCAAAGAATAAATAAATACTGACCTATATTAGAAGTTTCATTTCAGTCCCTCAAACTAGAAAGCACCTGATTTATCAAAACTTGCATGACTATATGTATGGATGGTCAAGTACAAAATTTTCTAATCCTGAAATGAGGTTTTAAATTCTAAAGGGTCAATATAGATTTGAGTTTTCTAAGTGATGTGTACTTTTGTCTATAACACTAGGTGTAACTACTTTTACATTTTCCACACTCTTTTTTAAATGAGAACAAATATATATGCAAAAAGGACTTTTTCCATATTTCATGTTCTGTTTATTTTTTATATTTATTTTTATCTTCTTCAGATCATCCAAAAAATAACACCTTGTGTGATTATAACACCTCTGGATTGTTTCTGGGATGGTGCTAAAGTTCTTGGTCCCCATAATTCAGTCTGGACTACATTGTAAGTATACCTATAAAGTCGGTGTTCACCTGCATCTCAAATTTCAGGCTTGTTTCAAAGCTCAAAATAGCTAGATGGATTTTGAGTGTGTTTAACTTAAGGTTTTATTGTTAGTACAAGTTAATAAAGTTCCCTGTATATTTCCTTTTTTAAATCTGCGAAATCTTTTATTGTAATAGACAAATATGACAAAGTAAAAGAAAACTTGTTGACAAATAAATACAACAGTTCTAAGTGTTGAGTAAATTCTCATTTTGAGCAGTTGTTGGAAGTTAGGTATCAGTTGAAATATATGTTTGGCACCCCTATTATTGATAAAGAACTACTCTGTCTCTCTCTCTCTCTCTCTCAAGGAGCACCTGCACAATTGTTTACAAATGTGAATTGTGAATATTTTGTGAAACAATTCTCTTCTACAGAGTGATGATTTTACAAAGCACTTGCTGATGAAAACTGTGTTACATATGCGAGCTTGTTAACCTTATGTAACATTAAGAAAAGCTTGGTTAATTATCCCTCCTGGCATCTGTCGAATGATTAAATTTGACATTGGTACTCCTCTGTCCTGAATTCCTGGCACGATATTTACCATCCTGGGTGGTCATCTGGGGGTACAGGCCTTCCAAAATGTGTGATCAACAATTGAAGGCTTTATAGCATTAATTTAGTAGGTAGAAATAAAATGTTTGTGGAATTTTTAATTGAACTTCAGGTAGGGCAAGTTTCCAAAGAAATGATTAAACTTGCAGTATATGTAGTGTATTATGACAGTAAAGTAGTTTTCCATTATATTCTTGTAAGATTCAGAAAGGTTTACATTCTATAATATGCAGTTTTTTACCCATAGAACTTGTCCAGTTGATTATAAGTTTATACTTTCTACAAGAAACACATTTAAAAACAGAAAGGTTAAGGTTAATTAGGTCTTGGATATTAAATTTTGAAAATGAACCTCATGAACAAAAATACATAACAAACTAATGAATAAGACATATTTCTGCGCTAGGAACATTTATATTTTAGTGGTACATAAGTTATTGAATACAAATTGTTCCAAGAAAAGTAATTTTGTTATATTTAATGGACAAAGATGATGAGGATTCACCATAAAAGTTTTTACATAGGATTGAAATATTCTGATATTAAAATTAGAGAGAGAGAGAGAAAAATAGACCCATCCTTTCTTCGTAAAATGAAAGAATTTTATATTTTTTTTACAAGTTGCTTGTATATATTGGGCACATTAGCCATGGCGTTGTCAGTTTATTTTAGATTTATGAGTTTGATTGTCCCTTTGGTATCTCTCGTCCCTCTTTTAAGTCAAATTCTTCATTGATGAAACAATATAAGTTATTTAAACTATGATTTTTTTTTCAATCTGTTTAAAGAAGATGAATGTGGACAAAGGCAGTTAATTATGAAAGTTAAATTAGATTTTGACAAACAACAACCTGCTTGTGTTTACTTTAGAAGTCAGTTGTAAATTTCCTTCCTCCCTTGATGTTCTTTGATTATATCTCTATAGAATCATTAAAGTTCTGGGGATAGAGATTTAACTGTAGGTAATGAATGAAACATGGTAAACTAGGAAAATTTTGGAAGGAAATATCTTGTATTATGCTGTAGGCATAACTGATAACACAAAGTGGGTGGTCTAATATACACCTGTGATTTTGGTCAGACTTAAAACATTTGTTGTTGTTTTTCGAATGAAGGTGATTTATTGTTGTGCTCAAAATAAAATACCTGATTATGACACATATTTCTTTGACTTTTATCAATAAAGATTTATTTCTTTATGGCAGAATGAATTCATTTTTTACTGTTTTAGTCTTCTTTGAAGTTCTTTTCTAAGCTGTAAACAAGATAGCTGAGATTTTACTTTAGTTAAATTTGATGTAAAATATTTTTGTTAAAAAATAATCAGACAAAAGAAGCATGCAGATTTCCTTCAATCACATTAGAAATACAAAATTAAGATAGAATATTTCAGTATTATTTAGCCATTAATCTGTTAGAATTTCTGTCTCTTGTAAAATTTGCCTTTCTTATCCTACCAAAGATTCACCCAAGGACTTCATTATTTTAATAATTGCAAACTTTAATATTTACATTGCATTTCACTAATATCTAAATCTTTCCATAAATTTAAATCCATGGGAGGGCTTATATCTGTATTTAAATCATTTTTTTTTTGTATTTCAAACTTGAATAAATAAATTTATATCTTATCTGATTACTAAAATATCCAAAAGGGATTTAACAAAAATATTATTTCAGATGTTATATACTACTATTATGATGTAAATGGAATATTATAGCTCAACCATAATAGGAAATCTATTGTGACATCATCATGTATCAGATTCAAACATTTGGTGATCAGGAAAATTTAAGAGATGCATTTCATCAAAAAAATTCTACCTCCCATTATCAGTAGACTTAATGATCAATGTGCTAAGTTGTTTGGACATAATTTTAATTAGGAAAAAAAAGTATTGGAAAGATATAGCACTGTCATTAGAATAAATGTGAGAAAATCTCAATTGAGAAAGGGATATACGAGTCAAAAAGGCAAAAATCAAAAGACATCATTCGTTCTTCATCAATATATTTCCCAAAAGAAATTCTGAATGGTAACTCAGTATAAAGCATGTTATCATAACTGTAGAAAATACAGTTTCTTTTTCTGTAAATATTTGTAATATATATTTAATTTCCCTGAAACAAGAAAATATGATTTAAGTATGGCAGTTAACCACTTACCTCCAAATAATCAGTTTTAGGAAAACACTTGTGTTAATTTTTGGCTTGCTGCTGAAATTATTCAATTTTTCTCATTTTGCAGTGCTTAAATATTACGTGATGTATTCTACCAGAAATCATTTGAGGAAATTTTGTTTATAGCATTTAAATTCCCAGTTTCAAAACTTGCCAAATACACAGCTTACTTGCAGATTATTTTGCAGTTATTCGGGAGAAAACATATGAAGTTGGTTTTATGCACTAATTGTTAATAGATTTCTCTTGATAATTTTTTCAGACCTATTCCATCTCTAAAATGGAAGAGTTTAGACTCTTTTTATACACTAATTGTTAATAGATTTCTTTTGATAATTTTTTCAGACCTATTCGGAATTCCACCTTAAAATGGATGATTCTTAATAGATTTCCCTTGATATTTTTTTCGACCTATTTCACCTAAAAAATGGAAGAGTTTACACTACAAGTTAATACATTTCTCTTGATATTTTTTTCAGACCTATTCCGCCTCTAAAATGGAAGAGTTTAGACCCTCAGAGTCTTATAGAATACATAGAGAACAATTATGCAGAAAGGATTCCAAAGGTTGAATTGATGAAGGAAATAATGAAAGAGGTAACAACAAGTACAAACTTTAATATATATTATGCTAATTAGATATTGACATCCTCATATCTTCGTTCATGCTGTCATTTACCTCTTTAATATGTTTGATCTGAATAAAGAGTCTCAATTCGTGCATTTTATTAATAAATTTTATTATTGATATGTTTTTGTACTATGTTACTGTGGGGTAACAAATTACCAACATTTAAAGTCAGTTTGTTACATAATGTGGAAGCTATGACAAATCGCTTGTGAAAACTTATCAATCAACCACACACATAGAATTGCATACTGTATATTGTGGTCACCTTAATGTCACTTTTTCATACATTTGCACTTCAAAGATTTCATTATTTTAATAGTAGTACAAGCTACATGCATGCCCTAATCAACATTCTGCAAGGTAAAAAAAATGACAGAATAGATAAGATAAAATTATGAACAAAAAAAGTTTAATCTTCAACAGTTCTTCAGTTAGAGATAATCTTTAATGTAGTTCATCTTATTTGCAATATTTTTTATCAGTAACCCTTTGGGATATTTAAAATACAATACACCTCAAACACTGTTTATTAGTGAAATAGTTTTGTTTCAGAATTAAGTTACATACATTTTTTCAGATTTAACAAAAAGGTTTAATATTTATTACAGGCTGGTATTACCACAGGATACCAGGAGAGACCATGTTTAGATCCAACAGAAACCCAGTGCCCAGATTCAGCACCCAACAAACACTCTGGCTTGGTAAATACACTTTTTATTTAGTTAATTAGAAAAAAGGCAAATTATTTCACATCTAGTTCAAGTTATCAGTTAAGATTGATCAAGGTCAGTTATTCTAGAACAACCACTTATACTTAAGAATATATTCATCAAATATTACAGTAGAGGAATGTTCTGTGTCCCTTCAAGCACAAATAGGTCTGACAAAATGCATGTATTCAAACATGACATATGTAGATATATACCACCCTCACACTAGATTTACCAAGACATATAATGACATGGAAGAGTTTGTTTATGCAGTGAATTCTCTAAGAGGATTTCCATTCATGTGTATTTGTTAGTATTACTGACTATAAAGTAACCGATAGTAGTTAATGCAATGACCTCTATGACCTTGTGACATATTTAGAATTGAATAGAACAGGTATACCAGACGTTTTACTTTGTAATATGATGAACAGGCAGTGCAAAGGAAAACATTTATCAAAAAGATATTTTAGACAATGTTGAATTCTGTCTTTAATAAGGACTTGTGCTTTGTAAAGGATCTCCAGTTAATTAGACAAAGTTATCGAGACTACTTTACAATAGGGCTTTAATTTCCACGTTTTTATGGTTAAAGTCTTTGAACATTGAACCGACCCTTGGTTTATAGATGATCATTGTGACTTTTTTATGTACATTCAACACCCACCATGTTTTTTAAAGGGTGAACAATTGTATAAGGTTGGAATGTTTAGAAGTTATTGACTCTGGTATTATGTTACCCTGGGTGTAATTAAGATGGTCAAACCTACCACTATGTTTTATCTCCTAGTTAAATCACGAAACTTACACCCAAAAAATTTACTCATCAAAATTACTATACAATAGATATGTGAACAAAGAAAGAACAAATCTTAGATGAAAAGCTCTCATTTTATGAAAGACAAATTCATAATCTTATAAAAAGATTTTTATTTTGGTGTCAATTTTAATAAGCTCAATATCAACTTTTTAAATAGAACTATAATTTTTAATATTTTTCAAATTGCAAGTCACGCTAAGTTTCTTGAATGAACTAAGGTAATTGATAGTGCATTTAGTCAGTTTAATTTTTAATGTCATACCATGAAAAATGGAAAAGAAAATCCTCATGTGGTCTCTTAATGTATTTTTTCTCAAATAAAATTATCCTAGTGGTACAATTTAATGATAAAACTGAAATATGGTATGATTGAAATGTAAAGAATGTTATTTTAGATCCCAGACATTGGAGCTGAATTAACAAATGGATGCAATGGATTTGCTGAAAATTTAATGCAATGGCATGAAGATTTAATAGTTGGAGGGGCAAAGAAAAATAAAACTGGCCATATTGTCAGGTAGGTCAAGATAGATAAATGAGGTCAAAAGTTTTATAGATTTTGGCAAAAAAATGTAACTTGTTGTTACAAAAACAGTGAATATCCTTGCCAAAAATTGTAAGTGTTTTAAAAAGAAAACCCATGTAATGAAAATATCTGTTTCATTTTAGTGTGCATTGTTTACATCAACAATCTAGAGTGTCTCTTTGCCCTTACACTGAAAATATATGTAAATATTTCACTGTGCAATTTTTTGGTTGAAAAGAAATTTTTTTTAAATAAATTTATAATATCAGGTCAGAAAGTTGAAAATGATTTAAGTGATTAAGTTTGTCAGTAGGTCTGTAGCGAGTCACATTGTATAGGTGACAGTTTCTATAAAGGATGAGTTTTCTCTATTGGGTAATCAGTACAATCGACTCTTGCCAACTCTCTATACAAATCATTCTATAGTATACCCTGAATTATTTTACATTGACCCACTCTCAGTTTATTACTTTTTATCAAAATACTTTTCATCAGTATTATGAATTGAAAAAAATCCTACTTGAATAGAATAGTATTACATATATTATATGTGAGTAAAAGATAAAAAAGATGAACACAAAATAAAAGTATTCAGTTTTATAATCCATTTATACACCCGTCATGGATTTATTACTTAAAAAATAAATCTCATACACATGGTAATTCAAAGTAGGTCAAAATATGAGACCAAAGCATGTTGACTTGGTGGTCTTCTGACTGATGATAATTTCTTTGGATGAGAAACTATATATTTTGATATGTACTTTATGCTGTGTTGCAGTGCTGAGGCAATGTGCTCTGTTGTCTAAGTCAAATTTCAATATGTACTTTATATGGCCTTTGTCTGTTATCTGCTCTTTGGTCGGGTTGTTGTCTCTCCGACATATCCCTTATTTCCATTGTCAATTTTATTTATGTTACAGAGCTGAAGCAATGCAGTCAGTTGTGCAGTTAATGGCAGAGAAATCTCTGTACGAGTTCTGGCAGGACGACTACAAAGTACACAGCATTGAATGGAGCCAAGATAAAGCCAAGCAGGTCTTGGAAACTTGGCAAAGAAAGTTTATAGAAGTATGTACCACTCCTTGAATCAGCCATGTTTACCACTAAATAATAAAATAATAATTTGAAAAAATTAAATGTCGATATTGTTTTAAAGGATTGATAAAGTTTTGGTCTTCTGTAATAATTTTGAATGAAGACAAAAATATACTTTATGTATTTGTCATTAGGTTTCACAAATTCCTCCTCTTTCATTACTTCCTTAATGGGAAATATTGATTTGTGTGTATACAATGAGTTTTTCAATGAGTTTAAATGTTGTAGATGACTTTTAGTACTATCATTTTTCACATTATGCAGTTTCATCAAAATTTAAAATAAAACTTAACATTGTATAATTTGTTTTGTTTTAGGTTGTATCTGGAATGACCGGTGCCCAGAACACTTCTGATTCTGTGCATGCCTTTGCTACTACCTCATTACTTGACATGATGACAGAGTTTTCTGGTATTAGTGTAGTCAGAGTGGCATTTGGTTACATACTTATGGTAAGTTTCTGGTATTAGTGTTGTCAGAGTGGCATTTGGTTACATACTTATGGTAAGTTTCTGGTATTAGTGTTGTCAGAGTGGCATTTGGTTACATACTTATGGTAAGTTTCTGGTATTAATGTTGTCAGAGTGGCATTTGGTTACATACTTATGGTAAGTTTCTTGTATTAATGTGGTCAGAGTGGCATTTGGTTACATACTTATGGTAAGTTTCTGGTATTAGTGTTGTCAGAGTGGCATTTGGTTACATACTTATGGTAAGTTTCTGGTATTAGTGTGGTCAGAGTGGCATTTGGTTACATACTTATGGTAAGCTAGTCATATACACAGGAAAATGCATAGATACTAATCAATAAATCATACCAAATAGGAAATGTATTCATAAACAGTATAAGTCAATCATTTCTGATTTTATCAGAGGAAAACAAATGTGTAAATATTGGTTCCATGAGAGTAACATTTCTAGAGTTCCATTCCATTTTATCAACATTACTTTTCATAAGGCCAAAAAAAATATATGTCTGTTTACGGTTACCTGACCAACCCTATTTTGAGCGCCGACCCTAAGCCATTTTATTTCCTTTGTAAAGTGAAAAATAAAATGAACTTTTGTTAAAAGTGAAGATAGTGTTGCCTGTTACATCCCAATGTTCATAATCATGAATATGATAGCAGTTTTAAGGAAATTCACGACTCGTGTGCTGAAATAAACATTTTGCCGCCATTTTTTTCCAATCAATAACAAAGGGAAATAATCCAATCATTAAAAATACGATAAACTCTGCCCATAGACATCTCTGACCACGGCCAGACGAACCGCACAACTTAAAATCATGGCGCAAAAAATAAAATGGAAAAAATAATAAAATGGAAATACTGACCTACCTACCCTATTTGTTTTGATGATGTAACCTTAAACAGGCATATATTTTTTTTTTGGCCTAACACATTGAAAGAAAAACATGTATTCTGTATGGATGTTAAAATTTCTGTTAGACATGTATGGTGTCTGTTTCCTATAAACATATTAATTATATCCTGACCAGCAACATGTTTTATATTACAGATTATATATGCATGTGTATCATTGTTGAAGTGGAACAATGCTGTACAATCACAGAGTGGTATAGGGATTGCAGGGGTACTGTTGATTGCTTTATCTGTAGCGGCTGGGCTTGGCATCTGCTGTGTTCTAGGATACCATTCAATGCAGCCACTACACAGATCATACCATTTCTAGCTTTAGGATTAGGAGTGGATGATATGTTCCTCATTGCTCATACATATTCTGAAAACTCAGAAAAGAAAAATATTCCATTAAGTGTAAGTATGAGATATGTGTAGCGTGATTACTAGTGGTTGAATGGTTGAGTGTTATAAGTGTAAGTATGAGATATGTGTAGCGTGATTACTAGTGGTTGAATGGTTGAGTGTTATAAGTGTAAGTATGAGATATGTGTAGCGTGATTACTAGTGGTTGAATGGTTGAGTGTTATAAGTGTAAGTATGAGATATGTGTAGCGTGATTACTAGTGGTTGAATGGTTGAGTGTTATAAGTGTAAGTATGAGATATGTGTAGCGTGATTACTAGTGGTTGAATGGTTGAGTGTTATAAGTGTAAGTATGAGATATGTGTAGCGTGATTACTAGTGGTTGAGTGTTATAAGTGTAAGTATGAGATATGTGTAGCGTGATTACTAGTGGTTGAGTGTTATAAGTGTAAGTATGAGATATGTGTAGCGTGATTACTAGTGGTTGAGTGTTATAAGTGTAAGTATGAGATATGTGTAGCGTGATTACTAGTGGTTGAGTGGTTGAGTGTTATAAGTGTAAGTATGAGATATGTGTAGCGTGATTACTAGTGGTTGAATGGTTGAGTGTTAACACCAAGTGCAGGCCCGTAGCCAGGAATTTCCAAGGAGGGGTTCGTTGGACTCATGAACTTGACTTTAACAGTCACAATTTGAACAAAATGTTGACTTTAACAGTACTTATTTGATTTCAAGGGGGGGTTCGTCCGAATCCCCCTGGCGTCCGAACCCCCCTGGCTACGGGTATGAAGTGTTTATCTTATTGATTCTTTATTGTGGTTCTTTAAAATTCATTTCAAAGTTATCCTTACAATGCATTTTAAGAAATATTATTTTTACTTTGAATTGGTTTGTTTCAGTATGAAAATGTAGTTTGCTTCATTTAACTATTTCTATTTGTAGGAGCAAACAGGGGAATGTTTAAAAAGAACTGGTGTGACAATTTTATTGACCTCCGTCAACAATATGCTGGCTTTCTTTACAGCAGCTATCATACCGATTCCTGCCTTGAGGGCATTCTCTTTACAGGTAGGTGAAATATATCATTATATTATAGAATCTTTATTTTTTTATCAAGAAATGTGTGATTGAAAATACTCTCTTAGTTTTAGTGATTAAAACAGATAAAACCAGGTGCTCCGCAGGGCGCAGCTTTATACGACCGCAGAGGTCGAACCCTGAACAGTTGGGGCAAGTATGGACAAAACATTCAAGCATGATACAGCTCTGAATTTGGATTGTGATCAAATTTTTGACATTACATGGGTTTTTTTACACAAAACAAATGCCAAGATTTTACAAATCAATTAAAGATTTCTTCTTCAAACTTTTTAAATCTAAAATTAAATAGTTGACACAGCATAGGTTTCTGACACAGAATGAATGTGGTCTAATGAACTTAAAAGGTTTTTTTTGCCTTTGAGCAAATCACTATGCTGTTGAATATTAATCCTCTCAAAAAAATGTTTAAAGAAATTTTCTTTTTATTTATGAAATCTGAAATGAGAAAAATTTACCCCCCCCCTTTTTTTTCACATCCCCGTTTCCCTTTTTCAAAACTGATATCAATTCAAATTTCTAATGGAGTTTGCAACAATAACTACTCATTTAAATACATCATAAAATATTAAGATGTAAAAAAACTGCTTGTTATCACTGAATGGTAAAGATTATTTAAATTTATCAGTTGGTAGTAAAAAGTGTATATACATTGTATATTGTATATAACAAAGATTTAAGTTGATTCTGGACAAAGAAAGATAACTCCAATTAAAAAAAATTCTTGCAAAAAGATATTTCTTGCTTACTATTCTGGACAAAGAAAGATAACTCTAATTAAAAAAAAATTTGCTATTTCACAATATTGTGCAATTAGATATTTCTTGCCATTGCACAATACTGTGCAATTGAAAAGACTTGCTATTGCACAATACTTAATATAATAATTTTAGATCCTGATTTGGACCAACTTGAAAACTGGGCCCATAATCAAAAATCTAAGTACATGTTTAGATTCAGCATATCAAAGAGGCCCAATAATTCAATTTTTGTTAAAATCAAACTTAGTTTAATTTTGGACCCTTTGGACTTTAATGTAGAATTTGAAATTTGAAAACAGGACCAAAAATGAAGAATCTACATACACAGTTAGATTTGGCATATCAAAGAACCCCAAGGATTCAATTTTTGATGAAATCAAACAAAGTTTAATTTTGGACCCTTTGGACCTTAATGTAGACCAATTTGAAAACTGGACCAAAAAAACTTCAATAATCAAGAATCTAAGTACATTTTTAGATTCAACATATCAAAGAACCCAACCGATTCATTTTTTGTCAAAATCAAACTAAGTTTAATTTTGGACCCTTTGGACCTTAATGTAGACCAATTTGAAAACGGGACCAAAAGTTGAGAATCTACATATACAGTTAGATTCGGCATATCAAAGAACCCCAATTATTCAATTTTGATGAAATCAAACAAAGTTTAATTTTGGACCCTTTGGGCCCCTTTTTCCTAAACTGTTGGGACCAAAACTCCCAAAATCAATACCAACCTTCCTTTTATGGTCATAAGCCTTGTGTTTAAATTTCATAGATTTGTATTTACTTATACTAACATTATAGTGCGAAAACCAAGAAAAATGCTTATTTGGGTCCCTTTTTGGCCCCTAATTCCTAATCTGTTGGGTCCTAAACTCCCAAAATAAATACCAACCTTCCTTTTGTGGTCATAAACATTGTGTTTAAATTTCATAGATTTCCATTTACTTAACCTAAGGTTATTGTGCAAAAACCAAGAAAAATGCTTATTTGGGCCCTTTATTGGCCCCTTATTCCTAAACTATTGAAACCAAAACTCCCAAAATCAATCCCAATCTTTCTTTTGTGGTCATAAACCTTGTGTCAAAATTTCATAGATTTCTATTAACTTAAACTAAAGTTATGGTGCGAAAACCAAGAAAATGCTTATTTGGGCCCTTTTTGGCCCCTTATTCCTAAAATGTTGGGACCAAAACTCCCAAAATCAATACCAACCTTCCTTTTATGGTCATAAACCTTGTGTTAAAATTTCATAGATTTCTATTCACTTTTACTAAAGTTAGAGTGTGAAAACTAAAAGTATTCGGACGCCGGACGACGACGACGACGACGACGACGCTGACGCCAACGTGATAGCAATATACGACGAAAATTTTTTCAAAATTTGCGGTCGTATAAAAATTAGACTTCTGATAACAAAATATTTGAAGTTGATTTGATTTTATTCCATCACTCCTACTCTATTTCAGTGTCTGGATAATTTTTGAACCCACCAAAACATTGGATTTATTAATGAACCAGATGTTTGTATGTTAATCTGCTTTGATGTTCTTTTAACCAACAAAACATAATGAGGATTTCCATCACTTTTATATTATCTTATAAAAAAAAATTAAATTAATATTTTCCTATAATAATATTTGTATTTCAGGCAGCTATTTTGATCCTGTTTAATTTAGCCTCAATAGTTCTAGTCTACCCTGCTATATGTAGTATGGATCTCCAAAGAAAAGATGACAAAAGAATAGACATCTTCTGTTGCTTTCAAAGGTCAGTTTAGTATTTATAATCTGTGTGTACAGGAAAAAAAGCCAGGAGACCAAAAGATTTTCACTGATTTAACCATTCTAAAATCCTTCTTAAATTTTTACACCGATTTAAAATGATGTAACAGTATTGCAAATGTAACACAAAGATATATGCTAAAATGTGTAAGTAATTTTGTTGTGGTTCATCAAACAACATCAGTTACATTTCACTTTGATTAATTAATCAAAAACTTAAATGAAATGCAAATTGTTGAATTTAAACTTTTATTTTAGTTTTGCTGACACTAGAAACCTTGTGATGCAGTTACAACCCCAGCATGACTTCCAGTCCCGGGACCAGAGTCCACCACCAAGTTATAGTCCACCCCAGTACAGTCCTAGTCCTCCTCCTAGTTATGCTTCATCAGCACTTCACAACACCGTTACCCAGACTGCTCCTGATGGTGTACATACAGTCACGAGTCTAGCCCCTAATGAAGGGTATTTGTACCTAGAGGACAGCTAACTACAGGTATGTTTGAATGTTGGCCTATTTACTGTCATCCTTGGTCTCCTTTTAGTCACATTACAGTCTTACTAGTAATCAATATGTACTTTTAATGAAGGGGTCTTTGTACCAAGAGGACAACTTGCTACAGGTATGTTTAAATGTTGGCCTATTTACTGTCATGCTTGGTCTCCTTATTATAAAATACCTGTCTATCTAGTATATGTACCCCAAATGAAGGGGTATTTGTACAAAGAGGACAACTTGCTACAGGTATGTTTAAATGTTGGCCTATTTACTGTCATCCTTGGTCTCCTTATTATAAAATACCAGTCTAACTAGTAATCAATATGTACTTCTAATGAAGGGGTCTTTGTACCAAGAGGACAACTTGCTACAGGTATGTTTAAATGTTGGCCTTTTTACTGTCAGTCTTCTTATTATAACATACCAGTCTAACTAGTAATCAATGTGTACTTCTAATGAAGGGTCTTTGTACCAAGAGGACAACTTGCTACAGGTATGTTTAAATGTTGGCCTTTT
The DNA here is from genome assembly GCA_019925275.1 of Mytilus edulis. Classification (NCBI taxonomy): domain Eukaryota; kingdom Metazoa; phylum Mollusca; class Bivalvia; order Mytilida; family Mytilidae; genus Mytilus; species Mytilus edulis. Next base: position 138,523,462 of record CM034349.1, read on the forward strand.
TACTGTCAGTCTTCTTATTATAACATACCAGTCTTACTAGTAATCAATGCATACCTGTAAATGTGAGATCTTTACTGGTGTAGTCTAGTAATGTGTAATAGTACAACTGTCAGCTGGAACTTGTCAGGTTATAAAAGTGCACCTTACAAACAAGATATAATTAACATGACAGAAGAAATGATTCATTTATACCAACATTGTTTTATTAACAATTTATGATTATGGTTATTTTAATTTTTCACATAGAAGTACACTATTACAATATGCACTTTTGATCTAAATTAATGAAATATACATAAATACAATAATTACATGTAAAAATGTAGAGGTGTTCTGTTTAATTTCAATCTTAACCATGAATATATAATATAATTATAGATACTACAAGTTCATCATCTAGACAATGTCTTACTCCAGAAGAGGGGATCTCATGCCATCAAACATTTGCCATGGCTCAGAAGAAATGTCTGACAGCAACCTTTACCTCACTGGCAAAACAACATTATATTCCTTTTTTACAGAAGAAATGGGTCAAGGTCAGTGTTAATATAAAAAGTCAGGCAGTTTAAGTTAGAGCGTAATAATTGCAACTTACAAAAAACTGTATAAATTTATAAATATGGAGAGTGAGAAAATATTCCTTCATTTCTAATCTATTATAGGAACTTCATGAACCACAAAAATCAGTACTTTGTGTATAAATATAAAGTTTTTCCTTGATTGTTTCTTGGCAATTAGATTTTCTTCGAAATCCAATCCACTTGCAACATGTGGCTTTGTAAATCTAAATGTGCTGGTATTGTGCTTTCTGTAAATCTATACTCCAAATGTGCAGGTATTACATTTTCTTTGAAGAAACATAAAATCTGTAAAAACATGAAGACCCTAGAAAATGTTTACATTAAACTTTCAGTGTGAAATTCATTGATGCATGATTTTATCTTTTAATTTATGTTTATGTCTGCTAAATAAACTTGTGATTATCCTTAGATAGTTTTTAAGTGGATGTATAAAAGCAGTCCTTTGAAATATCCAGGCTTTTTTCAAAACGTAAAAGTTTTAATACTTTTTTATGACAACTGTCTGCAGACTTTTATGGTTATTTTTAAAAGATATGGGACAAAAAATGTATAGAAATTCCTTTTTTTAAGGTTTTCACAATTGTTGGATTCTTGGTACTTTTATTCATTGGAATTTATGGAACAGCACAAGTTAAGGATGGACTGGACCTTACAGATGTTGTACCAAAAGATACAAATGAATACAAATTTCTAAAAGCACAGTCTAAATACTTTGGTTTCTACAATGTTTATATGGTAACAAAGGTTAGTATGGCTTTTATTCCTTTTTAAATGACAGTATAATACTGACGAATAGTATTTTGAAAGATTTAAACTTGAAACATTTAAGCTTTGAAAATTGCAAAATATCTAACATTTACTTTTATTTCATCATTATTTTTATGCTTCTTAAAGAATGAAAACATTTGTGCTTCTGTCACGTTAATTTGAAGAAGACATTTAGATATCTTGTCAAATGACAATATCAATCTACTCCCAATTTAAACCTTGTTAATGATTTGTTTCAGGATGGTTTTGATTATCCAAACAACCAACATCTACTGAGAGATTACCATCGAGCTTTCCAAACAGTTGGTAATATTATCAAGAAAAAAGACAACTCAATGCCTGATTTCTGGCTTGATATGTTCAGAGACTGGCTTAGAGGTATGTATATCTTCACATTATCACTGGGTTAATCATTTATTTCAGTGTGAATTGTTGTGAAATATATATATTTAAAGTGATGAATTGTTTTAACAGTTGTTTACATTCAAATTATGAATTGAAAGCTATTATTCTTCCAAAAATGTTGAATATTGAAAAATGTTAGTCCAATCAATCAATACATATCTATCTATTTCCAGATATTCAGGTAGTGTTTGAGCGAGAGGTGTCTGAGAGAAGGATACATGAGGATGGTTGGTACTACAATGCCTCAGACATAGCTATACTGGGTTACAAACTGATGTTACAGACAGGAGATCTAGATAATCCTACAGATAAAACAAAGGTAACTTAACATTATATTTGGTTTACTTTAATATTTATCAGAATACAAACTTTAAAGTAAAGACAAATCTTAAAATCTTTTATTTTTGAGTATTATTACATATTAAAATAGTATAAGTTATTGAGAAAGTTTCTACAGTTGATATTGAAAAAATGTAACTGACTCATTGTCGAAGGCTGTAAGGTAACCTATAGTTTTTAATTTCTGTGTCATTTGGTCTCTTGTGAAGAGTTATCTCATTGGCAATCATACCACATCTTCTTTTTTATATCTGTTAGAGTTATTTAATAATACAAATATATTATGACTGTAGGTGTTCCAGAACAAACTTGTGAATGATGATGGTGTGATCAACACTGAAGCATTCTATAATTATCTGACAGCTTGGGTATCTAATGATGCTATGACATATGCTGCATCCATGGCTGACTTCCACCCGATACCGTCCCAGTGGGTCCATGATTCTTATGATATATATGATCATAAAAGTGAGTTACTGTTTTTGTATAAACTTTTTTGATAACAATGGTTGGAATATACACTAACAATTTATTGTTGAATTTTTGTTTATTTTTGACAAGCATTCTGCATTTGAATATAAATTAAAAAAAAGTGGACTGTTAAAGGAGGATTTTTAAATTTAAGATTATCAAATTTTACAGATTTTTTATGAAGATAAAAGAACTCACACTCTATTCTTTATTGTTTCAGTACCAAAAGCTCAGCCATTGATTTATGCCCAGATTCCATTTTATTTGAGCAACTTGTCAACAACAGAAGCGATTCTGGAGACAATTAAAGAAATGAGAGAAATATGTGATACTTATACAGATCGTGGATTACCTAACTATCCTAATGGAATACCATTCACATTCTGGGAGCAGTATATCAAACTTCGTCTGTACCTCTCTCTTGCTATACTGTGTATCCTAGTGGTTACATTCATCGTACTCACCGTTGTTCTCATGAACCCATGGCTGGCCAGTATTATTGTGAGTACAATTCTATGTTATTTATTTATTTATTTAGTTGAATATTTTTTTTAAGTGGAAACATTATTTTATTTATTCAAACATTGTGTTTTTGGAGGAAAATTATTGTATATTTAGAAAAAAAAGGAGTTTTTGCTTGGGGGGGGGGGGGGCTGAATTAAATGCTTTGGACAAGATTGAAATGGTCATTCTGAAATAAAGTAATGAAGTTTAATCACAAATTTGTTGAATTGACAAAATTTGAATAATTTGTTATTGTTGGTTGTATACAGGTTGTGGTCCTGACAGTAATTATTGTGGAATTATTTGGATTAATGGGATTATGTGATATAAAACTCAGTGCTGTTCCTGCTGTTATTCTAATCATTGCTGCTGGAATTGGAGTGGAGTTTACAGTACATATTTCTGTGGTAAGTTGAACTCTCTGTACATCACTTTAAATTACCTTTATAGTTAGATGTTACTTCCATATATAATCATAATTTAGATGTTACTTCCATATATAATCATAATTTGATGTTACTTCCATATATAATCATAATTTCAAACAGAAAATCAAATTAAAGTAGAAATATCAAAGTATGAGAAGAGAATCTTTGAATTTTAGAACACATCTATCTGTTTTTGTATCAAAATATTGAATTTTGTGTACTGAATGAAATATTTTCAAACCTGTAATAATATATTTTGTGTTTTTTCAGGGATTTTTAACTGCTATTGGATCTCGGGACAAGCGAATGGGAATGTCTTTAGAACACACACTTGCTCCAGTTATACATGGAGCTATATCTACTTTCATGGGAATTATTATGCTTGTTGGAGCAGAATTTGAATTCATTGTAAAGTAAGTTTTCATTTTCATTTATCTAATTTAGTTTTTAGAAAAGAATACCCTGTTTTAACTATTTGAATGAATCATCCAAATATACAAACAGGTCAGCCATAAAGAAACGGATTGAAATGCTGAAATAATTGGAATAAGATTTGAAAGTTTGTTTCTTGTGATATTTTTGTTCAAAATGGAATGACACAAAAAGAAAAATTAAGTGGTGCAGAATCAAATGTAAAATGGTGGTGTTACAATTTTTACTTTGATAAAGATATTTGTGCTGCTTCAATGGTAAAAATTGATGAAAATGTGAATGTTCTAGATATATACAAAACATATAATCACATAGTTGGAAAAGATTTAGCATATTTTACCTGATATAAATGGTATTTGTGTTTTGCGGTTTGAAATCATTCATCAAACTTTCACTGACTTGGGTGTTCTATAAATGTCTCTTTTCTGCAAATTAATGAACTCAATGAAATACAAAGTTACTCATAACCATGGAAACTGATACATAAAATATCAAATTTATTCACAGTACAGGAAGGTTATGCAGTTTCTAATTAGTGTTAATTAATTTACAAAAAAAGATTTGAAGGATTACGCTTGAGGCTGTTAGATAATCATTTGTTAGTTTTGATATTGTGTCTTTGCTATCTTGAAAAAGAATTAAGAAAACTGGATCTATTTTGTTATTTTGTCTAAAAATCAAAGTGCATTAGTGAAAATAAAAAGTCAAATATGATTTAGCTTAATTATTGATCATACATCAAGTTCTGACTATTTTTAAAACTTCTTTTAGTTTTATGGGGAGTAATGGTCTAATATTTTGATGAAAATGATTTATTGATAACTTAAAAAACATTACTGACAAATACTGAACATTTGCAAAAATCTTGGTTAATTCCTGTTTAATTTATTCAATTTTTAGACTTAAAACGACTTTGAGCTAAACATATTGTATAAACATGTGTTTATTGTTAAAAATGTTGACCTCTAGATGTCTTCTTTGTGTTTGTTTCATTGGGTTGCCATCTTGTGAAGAAAAAAACTTGTGTCTTTTTTAACCAGATTTTTCATATTTGCATTGTCATTTTCGAACTGTTTACCTGTTTTAATATATTGTAAGATAAAAGTTTGTTCCTTGATGATCTGCTGTCAAATCTAAAAGATAGTTTACTTTCATTTTTGGCAATATTTGATTATCAGAAAAACAAGAACACGGCAACCAATTCTGGTGAAAAGGCACTTCTGTCTTTTCTATAAATGTAGGATATGTAAGGTTGCACTTTATATTCATAATATGTGACAAATATTGTCAGTGTCTGTATGTGAGGTCTCCTAATTCTTAATATCAAAAAAGAGTTTTTATTTTTACATGTTCATATTAACAGATTTTTTGTGACATTTTATATTGGAATCTAATAAATTTCAATTGAGAAGGTTTTTTTGTGTAATAAAATTTTGATGATGGGATAAATTTTACCTTTTCCTTTGTTGAAAGATCACAGGTAATTTGATGGATCAAAGACACCTTTCATATGGTCTTATTATTTGAATTCGGTTTTAACCCTCTCTCTGAGAAAAGGAAAAAGTAATGCACCTTGTATTAAAGTTTCTTATATTAGGAAATCATACAAGCTTTATTAAGATGTTTGAAGGCTTATGTGATTAATTAAAATTTTCTCTATTGGACTAATCATTTGTGAAGGAAGTATAGCTCGACAAAGGGACAATTGTGACAAAATCGGCCAAGCATGTAACATCAAACTTGTCCTTGGCTATTTTGCTCAGTGGTAATTACTTATAGACCACCCAAAACCTCTTTACAAACTTTCTCAACCATATAGACTGTATTCTGGAGCTATAAAACTTTAAACCATTTAACCTGATAACTCTGCCAAAAATTTCCTAATCCATATGTTACATCTTTTCATTTTATACTTTTTTCGTCACTTTATTAAATAAAGTTAAGATTTGATTGAAATACAGTAAGAATGAATATATGTTGTCAGTATGCTAAGCTGAGTGGCGCTAGTATTTGATAGGAACACCCGATTTGGTTAACTTTCATGAATGGTGTATATTAAATTCAGTGTTCGCCTGATATTTTCTTCACTATAGTATGAAATACCTTATCTCCATATGTCATGACTCAGCTTGTTAATTTTTTATTGAATTAAAATCATAAAAAAGTTGAATGGAGGAATATTAATCCAGTATAATTACGTACAATGTACATACATCTGTATTCATCAACAGATTTCTAAAGTATTCTCACAAAAGTTCTATATTAAGTTATCTTCAATTTTCATGGTGGTGTTACCCTAAATAAAAAAAGGTAAGCCTAAAAAGGGGAATCGCTTTTTATAACTTCTGGAAAAGGTGGATTTTCAGTTAAACTGAACCTTTAAAACAAGGTCAATTTCTATAAATTTTCAATATTAAAATTATTTTTAATGATGGCAATGAAGAAAACTTTTTTGTCCAAAAAACCTTCTTTTTCCTTTGAAGTAAGTACTTTGAGATTTTTATGTGTACTTAAACTTCTACCAAATGTTTTATATTACCTTCTAGTCAAATATTACTGTTTATTTTTTATTGGGGAAATCAAGAAGATATAAAAAAAAAGTTATGTTTTTAGCTGGACCATGTTAAGATATGGACTGAATAAGACCACACACAAACACAAATTGTTAGGAAAGGTTAAAATGGAAATGAAATTAGCAGAAATTTACATTGCATTTAAACAGATGGGAGTAGCTTCATCAAATCTAAAAAGTAATTTGTTTATTCAACATCTGCAGAAGTTGCACGTAAGGTTTTGATGATAAAGTATGTGATGGCTTATCCTGTTTCTACCTGCTGAACATAAGCCTATACCTGGAGGTCTAAACTTTTATTAAATTAATGTTTTCTCAATTACTGCCGACTACAATTATTAACCAGGTTTCTGGCTAAGGGTCGGGTTTAGTAGATCTTAGTACAGATGATCAACTTTTAATTTTATCAAAATTAACCAGTACATGTTCGATTTATAATATAAGCAGGTCTTATTATAAAAGATAAATTAAGCTAATGCAGACTTCTCTAAATTCAATAATTGAAATTATTTGGAATATATTTTTTTAAGAATTAGAAAAGTTTGAATTATGGATGCTGTTATTGCAATTTCTTTTTGAACTTTCTAATAGATCTAATTTGATGCAATTCCCATTAATAAGTTTGGATTGTGAACTTTCTAGTATAGATGTTATATATTGAGAAACTGAAGTATTTTCTCTGGCATACTTGCCTTACATTAATATATTTTGACATTGGAATGTATGTAAGGTCTCTTAACAAGTTCACGTTATAAATATGATAATCATAGTATGACAGTACTAATATTTTATCTCTTCAACATTTTCACCTGCAAGGTCATAAAATCAAGGTGGTCACTTTGTGACAACTGGTCCACAGGTGATCAGTGGCCTGAAGGGTCACACCGGATATTCATCCTTCACATTAATTATTAAGAACACTTGTTTTACAATGGTCGCATTAAAAGCCATTTAGTCTACTACTCCCATTGTCAGACAGAGACACTGGCTTGACCCATATACAAGCTTTTAACTTGCACAGAAAAAAACATCTAGTTTTCAAAATAGCTTTTTAACTGAAAATAAAAAGTTCAAATAGTTGAATTATTTATGTAAATCATGATTATGTCACACAAGTGTTTAACCTGTCTATAATTGCAGTTTTTAAATACTTGCAAGATTTTTTTTCTTTATCTATTTTCTGAAGGAATAAAAGTACTGCTATATGGTAATAAAAAAACAGCAACATAAAGATTTATAATGTTTATTAAATGTGAAAAATTCTGACAGGTGCAGAAAAATAAGTAAAGAATTTTATTTCATAAAAAAGTCATACTTAGATAATGAAAACAAGCGTTGCCATTTATATCCTACAACATTCCCCCCTTTTTTTTTATAGACATAATTGTTTAAATGGTTTCCACTAGATGTCTTCAAATTAAGAAAAATGTAAAAGCTGATAATATTTATGGGATGTAATTTGCAGTGATTTAGATTGAGTAGTGCATTGACTAGGGTGGTCTACTGATCATAAGTATTTTCATAATCTGTAGTTGAATTATTCAGTTTAATCAACAATCAGATAGAGGGCGTTTGGCAATGTGCCATGATATGATGCGATTTGGATGGCATTTAATATTGTACTGTGTAGAAAACTGTGTGGTCTGTTTATACTAGATACCTTCATGGTCTCTATCAATGTCAAAACTACCTCTTAACACACTTTTTAATGTCTTAAAAATGTTGCCTTCAAATTCTGATGGAATAGAGGCACTATATGGGTTAATTTTCTATTTAATAAGAATTTGGGGTTGTCAAACATATGATTTAGTTGCTGGTAATAAATTTCTCTTTCATTGAGTGAATATGCCTCCAGTGTTTATTGTAAACATTTGTATGTAGATTTGATGTGTTCTCGCTACATTAACCCTTAGTACACTGTTACTCTATACTGGTGACCTTGGCTTAGCAAATGGAAACATAAAATCAAATGGAAAAAAACATAAAAGATCAGATCCAGTTCTCTTGCAGTAGGTCATGTATTTATTGTCAGTGTGTACACATGTGAAGGAATTTGAAAATGTTAGTTTGTTGTAAACAAACTGCTTTGAACTAAATTTATTAGTTTTATTTTTAAAACTCTTTTTTTCTAAACATGTACCATGTAATTAAAATCAATTTGAATTTGAAGGATTTAGAAATAACTTCGTTAAATGCATATCAATGCAGTACATGTTAGAATATCAGCTGGTTGTTTATGTTGATATTTCTGTTGTTACAGGATTTGCTTTACTCAGTTTAACATGAAATTATTCAAAACTTTTCATATAATATTATTTTTATTTCAGATATTTCTTCAATGTCTTGGCTGGTCTTGTTGTAATTGGTCTTTTGAATGGACTGGTGCTGCTTCCTGTGTTGCTGTCTATTTTGGGACCAAAAGGGGAGGTAAGCACAAATATCTTTTGACTTTTAAAATTGCAAGTGATGATTAGTTACATAAGCTTAGACAAAAAATAATTTGGATAGGTCTGTTGGCATATTCTAATTCATGGGCAATTTTTGTTTTTTCATTCTTTTTTCTTTTAGATAAATTATCTAGAAAAGATCCTTTAAATAAAAAAAATGTATGTTGTTTCATAGACATGTCATAAATCATTTGGAAATGTAGAGAATATACAGGAAAACATAACAAGAAAAAAAAAGAAAATAAATCATAGAAACTTTTCTCGCTATTGGAAAAAGTTCAATTCTTCACTTTGATATTTTTGATATTAATCACACATAATCTTTTGTTTATAGGTTCGACCAAAAGATGAAGGCGATCGTATACCAACACCATCTCCAGAACCTTCACCTAAACCAATCAAAAAGTCCAGAAAGAGTAGACCTAGCAGGCGACTGTATCCAAGGATACCATCTGATATTTCTCTGACCACAATATCAGAAGAACCTACACAGTATTCATCACATGAGATAATTGTTGAACCTGAAGTAGTGGTAGAAACAACAACAGTTCCTATGACTCACAGCAGTAGTAACAGTAGTAGGCATGTAAGTATAAGTATGGCACTGATTACAAGGCCCCTTAAGGTCATGACAATTAAGACAGAAGATACCAATACAACATTCAAAACTGATAAGTTTGAACAGAAAATGGAGGTAATCTATATTTCTCTCAATCGGTAGCAGATCCTGCTCGACTAATGGGCACCTGTTGTGTTGCTCTTAAGTACAAACTTGGTGATTTGTTACATTGTTGGTATTTACTTTTAATGAATAAGCATTCGTTCTATTGATATTCAGTCCACATTATCCAGAGAAAACAAATAGTGAAAGCTCTATTTTTTCAATGAATTGTACAAGTTATAATTCTCCTAGTTTTATATTTAAAATTTATTAATATAATTTCTTTAAATTTCAGACTACATCAACAGCCTCTGTATCATCAACACCTCAATCAACACATGTTACCAGGGTAACAGCTCATGCGACAGTTAAAGTAGAAGTTCATACTCCTATTCCAGGTAAATAAAACAATACTATCAAAGGGAGATAAGTAGAGTTTGTCAACAAAGTTCCACTGTCTTTCATGCTTATTCACTTTCGAATAAATTATTACAGAACAAATGAATTGAAAAAATATATATGGCATAGTAAAGCCATTCAAAATGATACAATTTCATCTGAAAGCCATTTTTACAACAAGGTAGACATTTTATTACATACTTTATGTGGTAGTTCTAATTTATTTATTTTTTGCATCTTTAGGTTCAGTTCAAAGTGTAGATCATGATCATGTTTACAAAAGTAAACGGCGGAAAGAATTGGACAGTTCAGATTCAGACTCTTGTTCAAATTCCTAGCAGGTAGGCATTCTATTATAAATCTAGAAATATCATTTTAAACTTTACAGACAAAAGTGAGTTCCCAGCCAAAAAATGTCCTATCATTCAACTAAAATCAATATTTTTAAAAAAAAAATTACCTAGTAACCACACAACTGATTTTTATGAAATAAATACCATAAGATGTAGAAATGTATAAAGTTTTATTGTTTATTTGGCCATTATATTATTCATGCTCATTTTAATTTTTGACGAGATTAACACAAAGAAAAATATTTCTTGAAAAGTTTGCTACATATTCTAACCAAATTAAATTTGTAAAAAATTGCATTTGTGTTTAACCAATCAGATAATGAAAATGAAACTCGTGAAAATTATTGCCAAATAAACAATAAAACTTCAGACATGTCTACATCTTTTGGTATCTATTTTATAAAAATCGCTCGTACTTTTATTTGGTAATAATTTTTTGAAAAATATCGATTTTAGAAATGATACAACATTTTTTGAGTGAGAACTCACTTTTGTCCCATGAGTGTACAGGCATAATGAAGAAACATGGACAATGAAGAAACATGGCATAATGAAGAAACATGGCTGAATATTTATGTATAAAATTTATTTTATTCATGAATATTTTTAACAATTAATGTATAAGATATTGCAATATTATACTCTTTGATATTTTATCTGCAAAATTTTAGCTTGCACTTACAAATAATTAGTGAGAAACTGAAATTTCATTAAAAAAAATCTGCTAAAGGAGATAATTTTTGTATAGCCAATTAAGCTATTTCAGTCACTTCCAGCTATATTGGCTCAAATTGCAGACATCCAGTATATTTTGATTTTGGTTTGATTTATTAATGATTTATTAAAATCTTTTAAACAAAGAAAAGCACATTTTGTACACTTAAAAAAGATTTAAAGAAATAAAGTATACACATTATTTTAAATAATCCGTATTCAGTACTGCATTTTAGTAATGAACAATTGTAAATATATACAGGTAATACTAAAACTAAATCTTTCCTTTTTATTTCAGACTTAAATTCTTCTAGAAATGTGATGGTGCTATTTATTATTTATACAGTATTTTATGGTTGTGCATATGGCTGCCTGTGTGTGAGTGTTTGATCATCCATGACACAAAACATTTGTAAATGGCGGCTAAAGGCCAGTTATCACTCAGGAACAATGTTTGTATCAATCAGAAGATGGGACGACTGACTACGGGTATTCTCTCACGGGACTTATTCTTCATCCTCTTCAGGGCCGAGTTGTGATTTAGTATTTATTTGTATTGAACAAGGGGAAGTAACTCTTGTTTATTTAAATGTTAAGCATTGTTTTTATGTTACTGATGTACAGATTTCTTGTTTTGTAAGATATTGTAATTAGCTAATTATTATAATTTGTAAATATGTTAATGATGTAAAATAATTGTTGAATATCTGTTGATTGTTGAATGTTTACCATCATTTACATTAATGAGATTAAATCTCGTAACATTTTATTGTTATACCATTGTATATCATTTGAATGGAGAAGAACAGCGTTAGTATTAGAAATTATTCAGCATTATTTCCATACCTCAAGCTGTAGATGAGCTCAGGGTACATTATTTGTAGAACTTTGAAGTTTTATCTTTAGATGGGTTAGTCCATGAAAGCCTGATGTTCTTCCATTGTACATATCATATTCTGTTGTTGTAGATGATGGTCAAAACAATTTCCAAAGTTGTCCAAAGCTCATTTAATGCCATGTGAAAATTTGTCATATATTTTATATTTTTTCAAAAAGCAAATGTATATTCAGTCTTCGTTTATTTTGAAATTATATATTAAAGGCTATAAGCTTATTCGATTTTATAATTAAAGGCTGTGGACGCCTATTCCACTTTAGGATTAAAGGGGAGATAATTTTCTATTCAAATATAGCAATTGTATTGAAATTTGTTGGTGAGCAGAAATTCGCTTTAGCCGATATTGAAGACAAGTTTTTAAAATGAATGTATTAAAAAAAAAAAATTTTTTTTTACAAAAAACAATTCAGTCCATTACTTTAAAATGTTTACTCAAAATTAACAGTTAAATAATTGATAGAAAATATTAATTATAAGGATGACATAATTTCCACATGGCATTGTTTTGTTTTTTTGTTCATGTTGTTAGAAAGCCAAAGATGAAATAATTTGTAACTCAGGCACTATTGTTAGTCCCATCAGGGTAGATATATGAAATCCTTCTCTAAATCCTTCACTTACTAACTCGGAAAAATATATTTTGAAATGCACACTATATGAACTTTCAATTTCTAAAAATTATTAGAACTCTAAAAGCTTTAATTAGTGAAATTTAAGATAACTATGGCTAAAGTAAACTCCTTACTGTGTTAACAAATATTTTAATGATGATGTAAAATTTGATTTGTAGACATTTTCGGGGGGAGGGAGGCAATACAAAAGTATTTGTATCACATATTACAAATTAAAATAAAAAAATGGTTGAATGTTTGACTCAGATTACTGAATTACTATTCATTTTCAAAGCACAGTGTGCATCCTAAATCAATTTTGTTGACTTAACTAAGTTTTCTTATAAATTAAGTGCTATGATATTGGTCAGACTTTTACATATAAATTAAGTGCTATGATATTGGTCAGACTTTTACATATAATTTAGTGCTATGACATTAGTCAGTATCATACTTATGTTTAGTGCTACAATAAGTTACCATGGTGCAAAAGCTTTAAACATATTTATTTGTACTGAAATGTATTGTTATCATAAGTTTGGATATGTATGAGTGGTGTGATAGTGTACATGGGTTTTGTATAAGTGTGTGCAAATGGTGTTTTGGTGCTGTTAGTGGAAGTTAGCAAAACAGGTGAATAATTCTCTTTTTTAAAGTAAATAATGACAAATATTACTATTCTTATTAAAATTCATTAATGAGAGGAAAATTAAGAAATAGTATTTTTTTACTCTAAATTTGGGTAAATAGAGTTCCAGAATGAATTTAACCATAACATCTTCATTTGGGTTGCAAGCTTTTTGTTCAACATGCAAAATAGAAGAAAATGACAAATATTACAATTAAATTTTCTGTGTGTTTAGTGTTCACCCACACTACATACATCCCTTTAATCAGGGATAATTTTTCCATTTGTTTTCCAGAATGTCAAATGAATGAATGATTTAAAAATTGAAGGTTTGCATTTAAATCTACAAAACAGACTTTCAAAGGATGATATATAGTTTCTTGCATTTTTTCCATTTTAAATGATAAAAATCAGGAATTTTCTTAAAAATGAAAAAAAATAGAATACATTTACATTTGTTATTAAAAATAATTAAATATGTGTGATTTACAAGCCTTATCCATCAATAGCAAAGTTTTGGACAGTAATAAATAGATGATTTAAAACAAATACACCTGGTGACCTCATTTACCTGTAAAATCATGACATTATATTTGGTGCAACAGGTGACACTGCCAGTATCAGTTTATTATTTTTTTTTATGACAACCCCTCCTGGGCCTCAAATTCTGTCATGTTATATGGAGACATTACACTCAAATCCTTACCAAATCATAATCATTTTTACCTCATAGGGTGTGGTGCTGAGGTTCAGGAGGGGTGAATTGCCTGTGATAGGTCGATATCGACTTATATAAATATTATATATATTATGATATATATATGTGGTAGTACTTGTGTTCAGATCTTCTGACGAAGGTTGAATCGTTATCACATGAAATGATGAAAATAAAAGATAAATAAATTTGAATGTCTTTGTTTTTACTTAAGAATATAGAATTTATAAGTTATTGTATATTTATATTGACAGGTGAACTTATTAACCCTCAGTCAAAGATTTTATCTGGGAGGTAATCAAGTACGTCTAGCAGTAACATTAAAACACAACAACTTTCTTTTTAGGCTTACCTATGAATAAAAAGAGAAGTCTGCTATACATCAATGAGACAGCAACCAAATGACAAAAAAACAAAACACAGATGATATATCAGGGTTTCCTGTCATTAAACTTTACTTTGTACTTGAGAGTACTAAATTTTTGCTAGAAACATAAAATCCTGGCCTACCTGTCATAATTTATTTAAGCATGATTGTTCTACTCAGACTAAGACATCAACTTTTCTGTTTTGCACAAATTTTGTACTCCAATTACTGAGTCAAGTTTGTGGCCAACAGCCCAGGAGTCTCCTTCATAAGTTCATAGTATGCAGAATACAAAAGTTGTGCTAGTAGACCAAATTCAGTATTTCGATTGGTTGATTCCTGAGTCAGAGTACGATAATGTGAATTTTGGTGGGATCTTGATGTTACAGGCCAATTTGTTTTGGAAAATGTTGGATATGAAAACATGAAATACATTGAGGCAACAGACCAAGAATACAAGTGAAATTCATACTTAAAATAATGATACAGTACATTGGTAGTCCAGGAACACAGCAAGCCTTTTACGTACATGCCTAAATCTGGAAATTGGACTTTTAATAGTTTGCCTTAGCTAAATGCTATGAAACTTATTCTCATTTGATACAAGAAGATGTGGTATGAGTGCCAATAAGACAACTCTTCATTCAAGTCATAATTGTAAAAGTAAAAAAAAAGTAAACCATTATAGGTCAAAGTACCGCCATCAAAACCGATCCTTGCTGCACACGGAACAGCAAGGTATAAAGGGCCTAAAAAATGACAAGTGTAAAACTATTCAAACTGGAAAACCAACTGTCAATATATATATAAAAAAAAAACAGGAAACAAGAAACACTTATAAACTACATCAACAAACGACAACCATTGAAGTAAGGAGAGGTACAGCGTGTTTTATCATTGTAATAGGCATTAACCTTCACCCAACCTAAAATAATAGTGTAAAATCATAACATATTAAAAAAAAAACTAAAATGTTATGAATCTTCTCCACAATGCTAATTACCACAAAACACAAACTAAGATTGAAATTGGTTGGTATCACTTTTACAGTTATAGTGTAATGTCTCTTTACAAATGGAAAAATTGCGATAGTGACAGAACTATAGAGGGCTTTTTATAAAATGATCAGTGGAAATCTTTATCATTTATCTTGAAACTCTATAGAGGCCATTCAATAAAGAGTTCAGTTGAAATCTGGACTATTATTCTAAGAACTATGGAAAGCATAAGATAAGGAAATCTGAATCACTTATGTGAGAACTATGGGAATCAATAGAAATAAGGTATTTTGTAGAAATCTGGATCAGTTATCTGAGAACTATGGGTACAGTAGATAAGGTGTTCTGCAGAAACCTGGACCAGTTATCTCAGAAAATGAGAAGCAGTAGATACTGGTGTTCTGTAGTAATCTGGATCAGTTATCTGAGAACTATGGAAGCAGTAGATACTTGGTGTTCTGTAGTAATCTGGATCAGTTATCTGAGAACTATGGAGCAGTAGATAGTGTCTTAGAAACCTGGATCAGTTATCTCAGAATAGGAAGCAGTAGAAAGTGTTCTGGAAATCTGATACTATCTCAGAAGATGGTACAGTAGTAAGTGTTCGTGAACTGGATCAGTTATCTCAGAAGTATGGTAGCTGTAGATAAGTGTTCTGTAGAAATCTGGATCAGTTATCTCAGAAGTATGGGAACCAGTAGATAAGGTGTTCTGAGAAACCTGGATCAGTTATCTAGAAACTATGGAAGCAGTAGATAAGGTGTTCTGTAGAAATCTAGGATCAGTTATTGAGAATATGGATGAGCAGTAGATAAGGTGTTTCTGTAGAAACCTGGATCAGGTTATCTGATAACTATGGGAAGGCGTAGATAAGGTGTTCCTGTCGAAACCTTGATCAGTTATCTGAGAACTATGGAGCAGTAGATAAAGTGTTCTCAGAAATCTGGATCACTTATCTCAGAGAATATGGAAGCAGTAGATAAGGTGTTCTGTAGAAACCTGGATCAGTTATCTCAGATGAATAATGAATGAGAAGCAGTAGATACTTGGTGTTCTTAGAAATCTGGATCAGTTATCTAGAAATGGGAAGCAGTAGATAATGTGTTCTGTAGAAATCTGGATCAGTTATCTGAGAACTATGGAAGCAGTAGATAAGGTGTTCTGTAGAAACCTGGATCAGTTATCTGAGAACTATGGAAGCAGTAGATAAAGTGTTCTGTAGAAACCTGGATCAGTTATCTGAGAACTATGGGAAGCAGTAGATAAGGTGTCTGTAGAAACCTGGATCAGTTATCTGAGAACTATGGAAGCAGTAGATAAAGTGTTCTGTAGAAACCTGGATCAGTTATCTGATAACTATGGAAGCAGTAGATAAGGTGTTCTGTAGAAACCTGGATCAGTTATCTCAGAACTATGAGAAGCAGTAGATAAGGTGTTCTGTAGAAACCTGGATCAGTTATCTAGAACTATGAGAAGCAGTAGATAAGTGTTTCTGTAGAAATCTGGATCAGTTATTCAGAACTATGAGAAGCAGTAGATAAGGTTCTGTAGAAACCTGGATCAGCTTATCTCAAAGTATGGGAAGCAGTAGATAAGGTTTCCTGTAGAAAAATCTAGATCAGTTATCTGAGAACTATGGAATGCAGTATATTTTAGTGTTCTGTAAAAATCTGATCAGTTATTAGAAAATGGGAAGCAGTAGATAAAGTGTTCTGTAGAAACCTGAATTACTTATTTGAGAACTATGAAAGAATTACATAGGAGAGTATTCTATAAGTATATGGATCATACTGTCAAAACTGTGGAGAATAGTAAAAGTAGACAATTTTCAGTATTAATGAATCACTTGTATCAGAACTGTGTGAGAGTAGTCGAATTCAGTAGGTACATGGTTACTTGTGTCAGAACTGTGGAGAACAGTAGATAAAGTACCAGTTTCAGTTTCTAACCCGATTTGTTTTTCTCAATCGATTTATGACTTTCGTAACAGCGGTATACTACTGTTGGCTTTATTTATATACGATCACTTGAAGAGAGGTAGACATATGGATCACATGTCTGTGGGAAACAGTAGAAACGAGTTCAGTAGGTATATGGATCACTAGTGTCAGAACTTCGGAGAATAGTAGAATCTATTCAGTAGATATATGGGTCACTTGTGTCAAAACTATGGAAAATAGAAGATGAAGTATTCAGTAGATATATGAATCGCTTGTGTCAGGATTGTACAGGGAGGTTAGTAGAAAAGTAGTACTGATATAAGGATCACTTCTGCATGTCAAAACTGTGGAGAGTAGAAGATAAAGTATTCAGTAGATATATGGATCCCTTGTGTTAAAACTGTGAGAGTAGAAGATAAAGTATTCAGTAGATATATGGATCCCTTGTGTCAAAACTGTGGAGAGTAGAAGATAAAGTATTCAGTAGATATATGGATCCCTTGTGTCAAAACTGTGGAGAGTAGAAGATAAAGTATTCAGTAGATATATGGATCCCTTGTGTCAAAACTGTGGAGAGTAGAAGATAAAGTATTCAGTAGATATATGGATCCCTTGTGTTAAAACTGTGGAGAGTAGAAGATAAAGTATTCAGTAGATATATGGATCCCTTGTGTCAAAACTGTGGAGAGTAGAAGATAAAGTATTCAGTAGATATATGGATCCCTTGTGTTAAAACTGGGATAGATAGTTAGTAGATAAGTAATTAAGTAAGATATATAGGATCCCTTGTGTTAAAACTGTGGAGAGTAGAAGATAAAGTATTCAGTAGATATATGGATCCCTTGTGTCAAAACTGTGGAGAGTAGAAGATAAAGTATTCAGTAGATATATGGATCCCTTGTGTTAAAACTGTGGAGAGTAGAAGATAAAGTATTCAGTAGATATATGGATCCCTTGTGTTAAAACTGTGGAGAGTAGAAGATAAAGTATTCAGTAGATATATGGATCCCTTGTGTTAAAACTGTGGAGAGTAGAAGATAAAGTATTCAGTAGATATATGGATCCCTTGTGTTAAAACTGTGGAGAGTAGAAGATAAAGTATTCAGTAGATATATGGATCCCTTGTGTCAAAACTGTGGAGAGTAGAAGATAAAGTATTCAGTAGATATATGGATCCCTTGTGTCAAAACTGTGGAGAGTAGAAGATAAAGTATTCAGTAGATATATGGATCCCTTGTGTCAAAACTGTGGAGAGTAGAAGATAAAGTATTCAGTAGATATATGGATCCCTTGTGTCAAAACTGTGGAGAGTAGAAGATAAAGTATTCAGTAGATATATGGATCCCTTGTGTCAAAACTGTGGAGAGTAGAAGATAAAGTATTCAGTAGATATATGGATCCCTTGTGTTAAAACTGTGGAGAGTAACTTAAATATGGATAATTTGTGTCAGTACTGTGGAGAGTAGTTGAGAAATATTCAGTAAACATGGTTTGTTTGGGTCAGAACGATAAAAAGTAGTAGAAAAGTATTCATTGGTTATATGGATCACTTGTTTCAGGTCTCAGGAGGGCAGTATAAAAGTATTCGGTAAATCTGTATCTGTATTTATATCGTTACGTCGAAGGATCTCTCGAAGGTACCAGTTCTAGCTTTGATTGGCGCACACTCTATTATTTTCCGGTTGATTCCAATGGATCACAGTCTTAAGGATAATGAGTATTTAAAGTGCTCGGTTTTGTACTAAGTTGTTTCGATTGCCTATGAGTTTTTCTTAACCGAGTTGTTTACCATATTAATGCTTTTAAAGTTTACAAATCGTTTCGGCTTGATAATCCTATTGGTTTTGCTTATTATCAAAATATTGTCAGGTTTTGATAGCTGGGACCAAACCTTCAACCACATTGTACAGAAATACCAGTCTTTGGCTTGCTCTTCTGGATAGCAGCTTTTCTAGTTGCAGTACGATATGCATTTTTGGTGACCGATCCTTCTTCTCTCGTTAGAGTGGATTTGACAATTATGACATATTCGTGGACTGGTTATCTGTGAACGAGACATTTCATAACGGTCAACCGACATATGGTGGTGTCCGTAAAACTTTCAAAGTGAAGAGGTGGATTGCTAGAATAAAACTCATCTCAGAGGATCGGAAAAGTAAAAAATTCAGAGAGAACTTCTAGCTGTCTGTGAATATCATTGCTTTCACTATGCAGTTAATGAATCAAGTTTTCAGATAATCCAGGCGATACTTTAGGTCAACATAATGCACTATTATCAGTAATTGATTGTTTTAAATAGTTTGCCTAATGTCTAACTGCAAGCATGTAATCTATAATTGTTATTTATTTAAAGTATGATCTTGGGTGGCTGATCTGTATACCGTAAACATTCTGTAATATAAATAAATATCTTAAAGTTGAAATTACAAATTAAAAAACAAGAAATTCTTTTATGCCATCAACTGTAAAATTATAATAATGTGAACTATTGATTTGATTATTTAAACAAGACTATTTGAAATTATGTTAAACTATATCTGTCACATTTCTTTAACATACTAAACCACACACCAGACGTCTTATTTTATTAGAAAACAATTAAGGTAATATACAGCGACACGGCTATCAGATTAACTTGGGTGGTCTCGATTTAGATCCATTGATGAACCAATAAAAGCTTGTGTCTTGTTTGTTTTATGACAACTTTGATGAAGCTGATTGACCAAACGATACAAAACACACACGAAGTTTTCTCTAGATTATCAAGTTTAGTAACTTAGAAATGATAATTCTTTATACACACAAATACTCACGTTTGAAACATATATAGAAATAACTGCAAATAAATAAATAAATTAACACAAACAAACAAATAAATAAATGAAAAGATATTGCTAGATTAATAAACAAATAAATAAATTTGATCTACATTGTAATTAGTTTGCACATACTGATACTTGATGAAGTTGGCGATATTGGTTGCTTCCTATTTTACTCATTGGTCAAGGCGAATATGGTTTCAATTATTTTAGGAATCAACAGTAAAATGCTTGTAGCCTGTTTACAAATGACAAATGGAGAATCGATTGATTGATTGATTGTTGGTTGCTTAACGTCCAGCGGGAAAAGGAGAATCGATATTATTTAACAACAACTTTAATTGTATCAAAACACTTTTTACATGCCTTAATAACAAATAAATAGCAAAATATTTACGGTTTGTATGTTTTTTCTTTTATAAGATTGATAGTTATACGATATATGGAAATACTTTGAATATTGATTGCTAAGTTCATGCTCTTTGAACAAAAAAAAAAAAAAAAAAAAAAAAACGTCAGTTGGTCTTTATATGTAGATGTTCCCTCGTGTCAATCTGTCGAAACAGCAACTTTCTCAATTAAGACCAACTCATAAGTATCCATTCCGGTCTCCCTACCTACTCAAGCAAATTGTATGGTCTTTTTGCCTCCATTGGTAGGCATCGATAAAAACAAAAACATTACTATATTTACCTTCTTCTTCTTCTTCTTCTTCTCTTCTTCTTCTTCTTCTTCTTCTTCTTCTTCTTCTTCTTCTTCTTCTTCTTCTTCTTCTTCTTCTTCTTCTTCTTCTTCTTCTTCTTCTTCTTCTTCTTCTTCTTCTTCTTCTTCTTCTTCTTCTTCTTCTTCTTCTTCTTCTTCTTCTTCTTCTTCTTCTTCTTCTTCTTCTTCTTCTTCAAAAATATAAAGGTGCTAATGCGGCGTAAAGCAACCAACAATCAATCAATCAATCAAAAATATAAAAAAAAAAGAAGATGTGGTATGATTGCCAATGAGACAACTCTCCACAAGATACCAAAATTACACAGAAATTAACAACTATAGCTCATCGTACGGCCTTCACTGAACAATGAGCAAAGCCCATAACGCATACACGGCCGACACTCGGCTAACCGAGAGATTGGTCGGTTAATCTATATTGAGTATGCGGCTATATTGGCAATTGGTCTGTTAATCGGGTTGGTTAAGAGTAAAACGCACAATTTAAAGTTAAACTCTATTAAATATACAGATTTTTGGCATATTATAAGAACCAAATCAAAAAAAGAAAAGTGTCTGACAAAATGATATCTATCATAGAACATTTTCCACCTGTAAGAACATTTCATAGTCTGCGCAGTTTTCAGTAAAACTAAAAGGCGTCGCGCAAGTATGTAGTATTTATTCTTATACGCATAGCAATTTTATTTTTTAATAAAAGGCGAAACAAACAATTTTAGATATCATTTAAAGAACACAAAATAGAACTTTGGTTCTAAAATATAAATTGACATTAGTAAATATTTCATAATTGTAATATAGCGTGAGTAATACCACGTTTTAGTGAAAATTATGGGAATAAAGTCTGTTAATGGGTTGGACAATTGAAATTGTGTCAGTTAAGAGTTATTTAGCCACGACACTAGTTTTACTACCTTTATATTTTCCCATTGAAAAAGTTAAGAATGAGATGTTCTTGAACAAAAAAAAATGACAATACGGTGCAACAGTATCCTTCTAGTAAGAGCATTTTTATCTTGACTTTCTTTGCATTTTATGGAAGGGTGTGTCACTTCAATATAGCGTGATATGGATTGGTCGCTGGAATATGCATGAATTTATTATTACTAGTAACGTTTTCAATCAGCCTTAATATTTGTGTCTGTTCAAAGTAGCACGTTCTCAAATCCGACTGAAAGTGTCTTTTTAATACAACACAGGATACATATATGGCGTGTTGTCGTTCTCATATGCACATGCTATTTGTCAATGGACGTTTAACCCTAATTCATCAGCATCGTCCAATTGGTTCGTTTCTTCTATTACTTAATCATCTGTTGTTTACAACTCATTCTAAAGAATTAAATGGAAAGGAGCGAATGCAGCTACATTTGGTTATCTTAAGTTTTAATTCATTTTATTCCTTTTAGTTCCTTTCTATATAAGTGCAGAGGAGAACTGCAGTTGTCCGCATGTAAACTTCTAGCATTCGTCACCAATATGAGTACATCGCAATTCGTTACTGTTTCAACACCCATGCAGGGATGTTTCAGGTCTGTATTCTTAAGCAATTATTATTTTTTTCTCTTTTTTAGCAATGCATCACTCTCTACTGTCCTTATATATTATTCTATATTCTGTGTATCTATCCAGATTCTAGTGTATATGTGGGTCCGGTTTGGGGTGTTGTTTATTTCTGTATTCTTTAAATTGTTATGTTACTTTTCTCTACATTTCATTTATCGTACTCATAATTCATTCTCTATTCTTTATATTTTAGCATCCCAATATATTTTACTTACTGATGTTTAGTTACATTACGACGTTTATCTCTGATTTATATAGATCTACTGGTTATCAATGTACAATATTACTTTCATACTACACTTTTTGAAGCCATATTTACAGAAAAATAGATAGCCGAACTCGTGCAATTGGGGTTTTCTATGTCTGTTTAATTTATACAGTATAAGTTAAAACCAGAGACACAATGTGTATATATGTCTCTGGTTAAAACACTGTGTTCATAAAAAATTTACCTGCATAAGAAAGAGTTTTGGTAGATCGAATCAGTCAATCAAAAAGTTTACTCTTGTATCACTTTCAATGTTGACACAGTGATTCTTTTCCTTTGACTAGGTAAACACGTCTCTTTTTTCATGCATAATACTTCTATAGCTTAGAGGTTCAATTGAAGTTCACATGAATATGGTTTTAATGAAGTCGAATTATTCATTTGCAAGTAAATAATAGAATAAGCAATGTCTCCTTTGCTTAAAGTTTTGACAAAATTGAATGTATTGAAAATGAGGGTTTTTAGAAATAGTAAATCATCTTTTTCCTCAGATGACTTACTTTAAAAAAATTTCACAGAAATTTATTGATAAGTTAATGTGCATTTATTTATATGAAAAGCAAAAAAAGGTTTGAAGGTAATGAGCTGAATATTAGTCCATAGTTCTGTAATATACTCGTTGGTATTTAGACATATACTCAAAACTGGTGCCCTGTTACCTAAATATTAAGCTTTAGTAACAGAAGAGGTGCACATGAAAACTCTCTGGACTGGGATAAAAGTTTTGCAAAGAATACCCGCATTACTGTCTGGAAATTTGGTCGATAAAATTAAACCTAGCAACTTCTTTGAATTTCAACATCGCTCGTTTTCTGTAACATCCCACCGCTGTCTAAATTTTCAGGTGAATTCACATAGGACGGTACCGGCTGGCCACTGCACTTGTCTGAAATTTATTTTCCCATTTACCTGAAGTTATATAACAATAGGTATTTAACTGGCATTTTTGAAAAATTTCACCAGTTCGTGAACTTTTTTAACATTCGATTTCTTGGTTGTCTCCCCATTTACCATGTTATGCTATAACTTGAATTTTCCACACACATTTGGACAAGATACAAATCCTTGATTTGGGTTAGTCCAAATAATTATGTTTCCAGACACTTGAGCAGACACCACATCCAGAAACCCTTAGCAAGCCTGCAAAGAAAACGGCAACTTCCATCGACCAGGAAACGAAAATGCACAGCATTTCACCCTGTGGATTGATTTAAAAAAAGCTGTTGCTTCTGCTGTTTCTCCTGTACCTTCCACAAAAGCAGATAACTTCTGTCAGACACAAGCCAGGGACACAGTCTACACTCCATCCAAACCTAGAAGGAAGCGTTGAAGGATAGATTCTATAGAGGATTTGATAACCTACTTCACAAACCACCTCATACAATATCCTGGCCAGATCCAGAGGCTATTCAAATTGGCTTTCCCCTACAAGAATGCCCTGACACTCCATACAAACCTCAACCATCATTTCAGAGCAAGTAAAAAGAGAAAAGAACAGCAGATGCTTTACTGCAAGAATGGGTCCTTGAAGTTTGCAATACCTACATTTGTATCCTTCCACTAAAACCCAACATCATCATCTCATGACAAGTGAAACAGCTTATTACAAATACATACATGTATATTAAAACAAATGTTAACACAGGGTTGTGGAAATATTTGTTGTGAGCATTTGTCCCTGGGCAAGTAAAACTGTAAATTTTACTTGTCCGGAAAAAAGTTACTTGCCCTGAATTTCCCAATAAATATTGAAGTATTTTACTGTAAGCTTGTATGATTCTTAAAACTGTTTTGTATGATCACAATATAAATGATGTTTGTGATATTTGTTTATGTGTATGAATAAAAAGAGGTATGTGGCTAACATCAATGAGACAGACACCCAACAACAATACAACCAAAAGACATCTAGAGGGCAATTTTGCAATGTTTTTAAAATGCTAGCGCGTATGTATTACCAATGTTATTTCAACTGATCGGGCGGAGCTTACGTTTTAATTTGCATGAGGACAGTCGATTTGAAAATGTGTGTGATTACGATGATTGCCGTTATAGTTGTGACTGATTTCTAATCACCTACATGTATCAGTGACCTCAAAGGAATTTACAAAAGAATGACCGGACAATGCATTGATGAGTGTATCCTAAAACACCTATCTATAGATGGACTGGTTTATTATGAGCGAACTGGATAAACTCCGCCCAGTCAAGTGAAATAAATTGAGTAATACATGTACTAAGTTTTGCAACCAGTGAAGAAATGAAAACTAAATAATAGGTCATTAAGTGTCCCTTCTATCTATTAATTTGCCAACAAAT
Organism: Mytilus edulis; assembly: GCA_019925275.1. Classification (NCBI taxonomy): domain Eukaryota; kingdom Metazoa; phylum Mollusca; class Bivalvia; order Mytilida; family Mytilidae; genus Mytilus; species Mytilus edulis. The sequence goes on from CM034349.1 coordinate 138,548,385, forward strand.
AAGTTAGACTTTTGATCATCAAGATGTGGGTGTTTCCTACAAATTGTGTCTTCACTGGAGAGCCAGGGGAAATCTATTAGGCATGACTTCTGGAATTCTCGTTTTTTTTTTTTTTTTCTTTCATATTCTCTGTCTTTCTCCACCTCTGTTTTTCGATTTATCTCGACTTGTCATTATTATTTTCATTCTTTTTGTCTTGATTACCCAGTCTAGGTGTTTTTATCAGGTATTTATCGATCTCGATAGAAGTCATTCAAGAAAAATTAAAATGACACTTCCGTTAGATGGCGGGTAAATGGACAAAAATAATGTAATGTTTATGATTCTCGGGTTCGCATATTTATTTTTCTTATTCTGGTTATCAATCTATTTCCGGTTTAAATTAATACTTCTTGTCATGAACATTGATTTTTTGACTAAAATATTTGTTTTTAACGTGTTGAACATTGGTTTCTTTTACATAAAATAATGCATCTTAATAAGTTGTGAAAATAATTCTATATTTTTGATTAAATTGAATTTTGTCAAGTTTAATTTTTACATGTCCACGGGCAACCCAGACAAAAAAAAGTACTTTGTATTGAAAATAATATAATCCTTTCAATTTTTTGTTTAGAATTGGAGGTGGCAGCATCATCAACAAATGATCAATAAACAAATACACTTATTGAAACCGAATTTTAATCATAGATTTTACCGTTAAATATTATTTTAATAATAAATTCTTTATTTAAAGAGGGAAAACTCAGTTAGTTACAATAAATTAATTTCCCTGAGGCCCTCGCATACAAATTACAATTCAATCAAAAACAGATATTTACACAAAGTTAATTTACAGTCATATAGTTCAATGTACATTGAATTGTTATTAACATGATACTAAAGATATAACGCTGTTTAAGATGTACATGAAGTCAAAAAATCAAATAAAAATAAAAAATATATACAATTAAATACATTGTGGAAAACATGATCTTATCAGGACTAGGTTAGGTACTTCTTGATACTTTGTTCAAAAGTATTTAAAAGTGTTTTGAGCTTTATGCATTTTGTGTGGTAGTCCATTCCATAACACCGATCCAAAATAAGCAAATGATTTCTAAAATAGCTCAGCTTTTGGCTTTGGAATTATCAGATTACCTTGAGTGACGCCTCTCAAGGAGTAAGGATTATTATCTGATTTCAGTTTAAAGTTTTGAACTAGGTACGTTGGTGCTTCCATACGCATACGTTTAAACAGAAGTAAATATTTGTGGTATTTTATTCTATTGTCAACTGTCATCCACCCAAGTTTTAAAAAGGGGGCTGAGGGGGATAAAGGATCTGCATCTAGAATTAATCTTGCTGCACTTTTTTTTTTAATTTTAAAGAGACATTTGTTATATACCAGCTACACGTATATACATGTATGTATAAAAGCCTTGATTAGCTACATATGTAAATGTATTTTGAACCAGGAGCCCATTAGATTTGGAGCTGGAGGATTATAGAAATTTGGGTAATTTGACAAGTATACGTAGCATATTGGGTTTCCCCCAAAAAAGAAAATTACCAATTATTATTATTCTTGTAGTTGTGTGACACAATGGCAGCTACCCCAGGAAACAAACTGACATGGAAAGTTGATCAGGCCATGATAACTAAAACTGTGGAAGATCTGAAGAAGTCATCATTACATGCTTATGAATCTGTGGGAAAACTTTCTCCAGATCAAATCAATTATGATAATGTGATAAAGGTTAGTTATTTTATATTTTAGTTCATTTTAAATTTGTAAAACCTATTCAGATTGAAATGAATTGTTCCATTATTCATTTAGATCATGTGAGTACATTCTACAACACTGTTGAAAAAAAATATTGGCTGATTCAAAAGTTGTGATTCTTTATTCTAGAGTTGCTATTAATAAAATCTGATTCAAATCATATTAAACTCTCCTCCAATTGATTTGTTTAATATTCCAAGTGTAAAATATGAAGATATTATTTAAGAGTTCATGTTTAGAGAACCTTTTAATCAAAAATTTATCAACTAATACATATTTTTGTGTAGGGGCCAGTTGAGGCCAACTATTGGTGTGAGATTTTCTCACTGGGTTGAAGACCCATTGTGGCCTTGGGTTGTTTTTTGGCCCTTTGGTTAGTTTGTTTTCTCTTGACACATTCCCTATTTCCATTCTCAATTTTATCAAACTTGTGAGGTCATATAACAATATTTCCCAATTAACACCACAATATTCTTTTTAAGTCCAAAGTCAAAAATATCAAATTAAAGAAGAAGATTTTGATTGGATCCTAAAAGTTCACTGACAAGTTAAATATGTATAGATTTAAACTTTATGGGAAATTTTGGAAGATGTGGCTCAAGAGGTTTAACATGTTTAAAGTCCAGTGTTCTAGCTACAAAGTTTGAACAGAGCACAGCGCCCGCCCTTTTTTATTGACGCCCATGCCTTTTTTCTGTTGTCCCTTGGGCACCCTCCGGTTTTTATCACCGAAAAATCGTCATTTTTCTGCCTTTAAAATACCGGTAAAATCGTAATTGTTCCATGAACAGAAAGTTTAGCTACCTGTGCAGGCTGTCAAATTAAGTGACCCATTAAGTGTATGACTTTACCTGACGGCTTTGGTGTCAAATACATTGTTAATTAACACCAATTACCTTAGATTTAGGTCATAGATAATTAGTGAATTTCAAAAAAGTTTGAAAAACAATTTGATTACTTCCCCTTATTTATCACCTGTTCAAAATATATATAACTTAAATTTATGTTTCTTTTTGTAAGAAGATAAAATTTAAAACAAATTGAATGCAAATGCATATTAGAATATTAATTTAAATCATTTTTACTTGAATACACTTCAAAAATAAATATTTTGAAAATTATATTTTGCATCTTTACTTTCATTAATTGAACTATCAAGTGCAATGGATTCCCAATGTTCAAATTTGTAAGTCAGATTGCTATGGTGTAACATCTACAAGACAGCTTAATGAATAAAGTTAAAAAGTAAACCAAGACAGCTTAATATACATTAGTAGGCAAAAGTTTCTCCAAAGGTGGCAGCATGATGACTATTGATTTATGAAATGATGTTCGCCATAAGAAAAAAAGTGCCAAAAGATTAAATTACATACCTCCATTTCAACTGAAACTTGATGTTTCAATAATGCATAATAAAAATTATGTGCTAATTAATTATAAGGCTTAGATAATTGCCCTTTTTTCAATGATATAAATTTACGTGTAAAATTGCCCTTTTTTCAATAACATTCACATGTTAAATTGCCCTTTTTTTTTGACTAGCACCCTGCCCTTTTCAAATCCTGGCTAGAACACTGTAGTCAACCTTATTTAATTTAGTTCATTAAAAAATCCTTTGTAGAGAATTTCACTGGACTTGTTTTCCTGGTGATACCAAAATAAAGAGGACGCATACAATGTATTGCTTTAGACTCTATTCTAACTTCTAGATGTGTTTTGATATTTTTTGTCATTGGGTTCTTGTGTCATTGACATACACAAATGTACCTCTTTGCACTTCCTTTACTCCTAGAAATGATTTTAAAATATTTCCCATGATTTCCAAGGCTTTAGCAGACAATGACTGTGTGTATGCAGTAAACAGAAACAATGTAGATTTCTTACAACATGTATCATCTGACAAAGAACTGAGAGATGCCAGTGTACAGGCTGATAAAGAACTATCAGAATTTGATGTAGAAATGAGGTAAGTATCTGTTCAAAGGGATACAACTCTAGGTCAGAAATTAAATGCTTAAAAAAAGGGAATATGCATGCAACCTACATTTTCAGTGTATTCCTTTTTAAAAAAACATTTTATATTTTATTATAATATAACATGATATGAAATGATATGATAGAAACCTATTTTATCAATGTATTCCTTTTAAAAAACCAATATATGAATGATTTTTTATGTTTTATAATGATAGAATAATAAAAAATATAACACCTTGAAAAATATTTTGAACAACATGTAATGTATCAGACTTAAGCACCCTACAACCATTATGATAAAGTTTGCAAAGTTTGTTGTATTAAATTTTACAATAGAAATAATGCACTTGTTTTTTATATGGATCATACATAATAATTGGTAAAACATTTAAGCATGCTTTCTGTATTTGTTCTGTTCGAAAATATATACACTGGGCGTAGACTTTTCTGCTCTTTGGTTGGGTTGTTGTCTCTTTGACATATTCCCCATTTCCTTTCTCTTTTTTTTTTTCAAATAGTTTAACAAAGGATATGGGTAAATTTCACACAGGTCTGTAAGTTATTTAATTACCGGCCAACCCTCCTATTAACCTACGGCACAATGGTTTAACACTACAACATAAGAACAAACTGTAAAAATCAGTTGAAAAGGTACTCATCAGGCTCGACTTACCTTTTTAAAAAAAGCACCACCAAAATATTAAACAAATGATTAGTGTGTTCGTTACCAATTATATAAATTACACAAGTATACAAAAAATTGGAACCAATGATTTTAGAAACTTCTTTAAACACTAAGCAGTCTAAAAAACTTAGTATCTGCTGTGTATTACATAATGTATGCTGATGTTATATTCTGTTTGTTTATTTACAGCATGAGACAGGATGTGTTTGACACATTGGTTGCCACAGAGAAAAAACTGGCAGGTCAACTAAAGCCAGAGGCAACAAGATATCTGGAGAGAATGATTAAATATGGCAAAAGAAATGGTATTTATTTCTTATTAATCAGTAGATTTTCTATAGGTTTAATTCTGTATATTATTAATAACTTTTGAATTTAATCCACAAATTATCCTTATTTTACAAATCCATTTTCATTGCAAAAACTGTCTTGATACAAAAGACCAAGTTAAATTTAAGAAAAACATAAATTCTACAATGTTGACATATTTTTTTGGCAGAAAGAGAATGCTTTAATTATTGACCTTATCAACTCTGATATATACATGGGAGAGGAAGTATTAAGACCGGGGAGATAATCAGCTGCTGTTGGTAACTGCTCCATTTCTATATATTGAAAATTATTTGTGTGATTGTAGGGTTACACTTGCCTAAGGAAAAACAAGATAAAATTAAAGAAATAAAGAAGAGAATGAGTGATTTAAGTATTGACTTTAGTAAAAACCTGAACGAAGAAAACACAGTACTGGAGTTCACAGAAAAAGACCTAGGTTTGTTAACATCTAATATCAAAATACACAAATATACATATTGTAAAGCAACTTACATGTTTTTAGTTATTACCTGTTTAAAACATCTTTAAATGTCAATTTCATTATAACCTTAAGAATACTCATAAAGGTTTTGAACTTCTGAATGTCCATCATATGTGCTAAGCTGAAGACTTCTTTGTTAGTAAAATATGTGAAGATGCTGTCTTTTATGACTCGTAGATAACACATCCATTGATGTGTAGAAGACACCAGTTTGCATGTAAAACACACCAATCTATGGGCAGAGATCATGAATCTAACAAGATAATATCCATAATTTTGTAGAACACACCCAATGTGTGCAGAACCCACCATATATCTGTAGAACACAACCATTTATATGTAAAACACATCCAGCTGTGTACAGAAAACATTTGTAAAATATCAAAACCATCAGTTTCTGCTTTGTAAGGCAGCCATCTGTTTAGGGTAGAGGATTCTATTTGGTTCTCTTCAGAATCATATTAATCTATTCTGATAAAGAACATATCTATCTAATTATTGATTGAGAACACATCATTATAAATCTAATAAATATCACATAGTTTATAGCTCATTGTTACTATGAAGGAACCTTAGTGGTCCTGATAATACAGTTACAAACTGATGCTTAAACATATCTTGTAATAACTCCCCATGGCTTATTCAACAATAACCAAGAGAAGATAGAATCCCCTCATGCACTTTATTTTCTGTTTATGTTTATGATGACTTCATCACATTAAGTCAAATAAGGTTTGTGTATGTTTCAGATGGTGTTTCAGAAGACTTTATTAAATCATTGGATAAGGTAAGGTAATCATTGATGAAATATATGTATAATGTAAGAGGTATGTAAATGGGTGATCTCGAATTTTGTTCAAAAATTTACATGCATGTAGAAAATGTAATTAATTGAAACACATTTTTGACCCTTGGTTAGGTGGAGCATGGACATAGAAATGATATATGTTTGTCCAACTTTTGAACTTTCACACCTTTACAATTACTACACTTAGCCAAGGGGAACATTATTGTGGAAAAATAATTTCTTAAAATATATTATAGCATGGTCCTCACTTGTACATTGTTAACTGGTTAACTTTTAGAATACAGAAAAATTAATTTAAAAAGTTTTCCAAGCTGTTTATATAATTTATAATTTCTTTTGATGCAGACAGACGATGGAAAACTAAAAGTGACCTTGAAATATCCACATTACTTCCCTTGTATGAAGAAGGCTAGAAACCCCAACACTAGGAAACAATTGGAAATAGCATTTAACTCTAGGTAACATTTACAATCTAACATAATATTGTAGTAACATTTTGAGTGGATGCAGTTGATCGATTTCATGTCATCAATTGTATGATCAATTCAGTGTATTTCATCTTTACTTGTATTCATTTTGTGTTTTTTGTTATACATTATTTTGTCCCTTGCCTAACATGTTGTTGGGGACATGAAAATACCTGGAGTCTGTCCGTGTGTCTGTCCGTCAGGTCTTGTTAGAGTTCTCACAGTTGCAATTCTTGCCAGATTTTTATTAAATTTATAATAATACTATAGGTTAATATCAGCAATATTTCGGACAAGTTCTACAAGTTCTATAATGGTGGACGATCGATTTAAAAAAAAGAGTTATGACCCTTGGAATTAAAAAATATTTGTAATTCCGGGTGCGGGAATTAAGACCTATTGGTGACCTTCTGCTGTTGTTTTTTTCTATGGTCGGGTTGTTGTCTCTTTGGCACATTCCCCATTTCCATTCTCAATTTTATATTGTAATGCAGGGAAAATTGGAACTTTGTTTTTTTATTCTTATTAGGTTTAAAGTTGCACTTAAATGGAGTATTGTAATGAATACTGCCATTTTTCCAATTGCCAATACTATACAAGAGCTAAAGTGATACAAATTAGACATAATGTCATAAGTTTACAAGGGCTTGACTCTTTTTTCAATGTCTATGTTTGATTAAGTATATGATAAGGCAGAGAACATCCTGAAAATGAGGAATAATCAAACTGGATTTGTGATTAAAAAAAAATTATCTTTCTTTTCTAGATGTGTAAAAGAAAATACTGCTATCTTAGAAGAATTAATAAAACTCAGACATGAGGTATGTAAAATTAATTAATAACATTTAGCGATCTTGCTCACATACATGATGCTCTCTATGTGAAAGGGAAAAGCTTTAAGTGACATAGTTGCCTCATTATATGCGCCATATGTCTTAGTAAAATACCATCTGGGAGATAGACTGGTCAAAAACTATATCCCACAGCTTCTTTGAAGCATAGAGTATGATTATCCCTGTAATTATAGCAAAAAATAGATACATATCTACCTGTGTAAAAAAGCTGATATCAATATCACTAGTTTGGAGTTTTTTGTATTAGAGTTTTATATGAAAAAAATAATGATTTCAGTTCTGAGTTTAAAATAGAAGTTTGAAAAGAAGAATTTCAAAGCCGAAAAGTTGTATAATCATTAGGACCATGACAACATTATTTAATTATTTCTTTCAGAAAGCTCAGATTCTAGGCTTCCCTTCACATTCTGCTTTTGTATTAGATATGAGGATGGCTAAAACTCCTGAGGCTGTCACTTCATTCCTCTCAGGGCTATCAAAGAAGTTACAGGCTCTAAAGCAATCAGAGATGTCACTGTTCTTAGAGTATAAGAAAGAAGAGGTGATTTATATCTCAAAATTGTATATTAAATGATCTTTTCTAGGTTATAGTCTATATATCTCTTTAATAATCTTGACTTAATAATTCACTTCTATTTTATACTTTAAAAAGGTTTATACTAGAGTAAATTGAAATTTTTTAATATCCACTGATCATACATTTCGATTCTAATTCAAGAGCAAAACACAACATGTTAGCAATTCCTAATTTTTTATAATGATAGTTGAAGTAATTTAAAAAAAAATAATGTGTATTAAATTTGATGTTTATTTTTCAGTGTGATAAATATGGTTATGAGTTTGATGGAAAGATAAACTTTTGGGACTTCCGTTATTACATGAGTATGGCAGAAGAGAAAAAATATGCTGTTGATCATGAGAAACTAAAGGAATATTTTCCCATGAAGGTTGTAACTAAAGGCTTACTGGATATATACCAGGTAATCTTATGTTATCTTAACTTGTTGAGAACACATCCATATGTATCTAACAAAGAGCACATAGTTCAGGCTCATAGCTAACTTATAAATTATTTTAAAGACTAGCTCATCAGCCAGAATTCAATCTCTTGTTACTAAAGGCTAATTGTATTTTTACCAATAAAATTGAGAATGGAAATAGGGAATGTGTCAAAGAGACAACAACCCGACTAATGAGCAAGTATATAGATAGGAAGAATCAAAGTTGTTATAATTTCTTTAAAATTACTTTAACAATGGGATTGTTTATTTTAAAATGTTTACTAAAAGATATCTTTGTGTACATCAACATTATTCAATATTCAAAATAATCTTATCATTATTATTTATAGGAGTTACTCAGTCTAGAATTCAAGTTAATAGAAGGAGCAGAGGTGTACCATCCTGATGTGACTATGGTTAGTTTATTTTGTGAAATGTTGAAGAATTACTAAGAAATGAATAACTATCAGAAATCTAACATCAACAGATGTGTCAATATGTAATTATTAAATCAAAATAAAACATACAGACTGTGCTGGATTTGAAGGGCTTTCTTTTCTAGGTATCATCAGAGCCAACCATTGAGAAATATATGGGTGCTTTGCAACCAAAATTGGTGGTTAAGGAAAACTACTTGATTAGGCAAGATTGTCCTTGACTGATGTATTTAAAATTATGATTATTGTGAAACTATTACAAAATGTATCAACAAATGATTGATCAAAATAAATCCAGTAAATCATGAGATGAGTGCATACTTAATCACATAGAGTTGTCTTTCTTTATACAGTAATGTCCCCTCATGTTGATTTTCTTTCTTGACTTGCTATAAGATAGAAATTTGTTGATCATATTGAAATTCCTTAGCTAACCATGACGATCATTAATTGTGCACCTTGTGTTGGTTTAAAAAGGAAATACTGTGTTATGTTTGATTTGCATGATTGGTTGTCAAGTAGTCAATATCAACAAATTTTTGAAAAAGTTGAGATTTTGAGTGAACTTCAATTAAATATAGAATATATATATAAGCATTTTTCTGTAATGCTGGAACTTTTTGCTAACAGTTTGAATTTTACCTTACCCTTTAAATGATTTATTATCTCATAATGACTAAAGTTAATATAAGAGTTCACAAGTTTTCTATTAATAAAAAAAAGGAGCTACACATAATGTCTCTCAGGATTAGCTATTTATCAAAAATAAAAATGGCTGTGACCGTTTTTCTCAGTGATTATTGTAACCTTCTGGTCACTTTTAGAATGAGTAGTGGTATTATATTGTGTGTCAACTTGTGCGAAGAATAATTTGTAATTGTCAAAGTAATAATTGGAATACTATAAGATATTGTAAAATGATTGGAATACTATAAGATATTGTAAAATGATTTTGTTGTTTGCAGTACAGTGTGACAGACAAAGAATCTAGTCAACTTTTAGGATATTTCTATCTAGACTTACACCCAAGAGAAGGAAAGTATGGCCATGCTGCTTGTTTTGGTCTACAAGTAAGAACATTTTATAAAAAGTATCATTGAACTACTTTTGAAATATATCTTACATTAGTTCATTAATTAAATTTCATTTCATTTAATTTTTAATATCTTTTAATCATTACATGTATTTTAAAACATGTTGTTTGAATGATCCCTAATTTTCCATTTTCCTCGCTGTTTTTCTTTGTGATTGTAGATATTGATTTGAAATTTTGGTCCAGTCTAATAGTTTTATGGAGAGTTATTGTCCTTGGACTTAGAAAATTCACTGTAAATATCAATTTTCCACATTTCATTTTGTCATGCTTGAATATATTTACTTCATATTTGCTAGTTTACACCTAGGCAAGTTATAGACCAAGTTAGCATTTTGTGCCAGTACAATGAATATTTTAAATGGTAGGGGATTATGTATTGCCAGGCAATACCCATTGAATGCTTGCTTATTTTATATTACAGCCAGGTTGTATAGGACCTGATGGTAAAAGACAGATTTCAGTAGCTGCTATGGAGGCTAACTTTACAAAACCAACTGAAGATAAACCATCACTACTCACCCATGATGAGGTACAAATTAAACATTTAAATCCCAATCCTAATACCAAAGGTGGTGTATAGTAATCACCAGTTATTGATAAGACACTATTTGACCACTTCTCTGTAGGAATTGATGATTGAATATCAGCCTTAGTGAACTATAGACTAATGAACATTAACAAGTCCAACTTCTAATTAATATTCCTTGGATGGTGCTTTAAAAATGTTTTTCTATCCCTACATATCCATCCCAACCACCTTCCATACAAACATCTCCAAGATGAAGTATAATGTAATTCTACAATATGTTTCCAGTATCTTTGACACATTTAAATATATGAACCAAATTGTTATGCGTGATCATCAGATACAAGGGGAAGTTACTGTTGTTGCCATCTTATGGAAAATAATTACAGTTACTTCCCCTTTACAAGAAATGTATCTTGAAGTTTGTCTTGTCTTCACAGGAAAACACTGTACTGTGAAAGTACTTTTATTCGTGGGGTACCAATTTTCATGGGTTTCGTGGATGACTTTATCCACAAATTTAAGTGTCCAACGAAATAAAACAACCATTGTCCATTGAATCAAGACATGGAAAGATCCATCAGTAGGTTTGACTACTAATATGTTAGAGAATATATTGAAGTGTTATTATTATACCCCCGCTTTAAAAAAGGGGGGGGGGGGGGGTATACTGTTTTACCTCTGTCTGTCAGTCCGTCCGTCCGTCAGTCAGTCCGTCCCATGAAACTTTCGTCACATTTTTCTCAGGAACTACACATCCACCCTTTCTGTAATTTGGTATCAACATTTATATATGTCAGCCATACTGTGTGATGTGTTTTCAGATTCATCACTTGACAACTTCCTGTTTACCGAACACTTGTATGATTTTACACATGATAGCCAAGTTGAAAATTTTCGTCACATTTTTCTCAGGAACTACACTACAAGGATTTCTGAAATTTGGTTTCAGTATTAATATAAGTCAGCTATACCGTGTGATGCGTTTTCAGATTCATCACTCGACAACTTCCTGTTTACCGAACACTTGTATGATTTTACACATGATAGCCAAGTTGAAAATTTTCGTCACATTTTTCTCAGGAACTATACTACAAGGATTTCTGAAATTTGGCTTCAGGATTTATATAAGTCAGCTATACCGTGTGATGCGTTTTCAGATTCATCACTTGACAACTTCCTGTTTACCGAACACTTGTATGATTTTACACATGATAGCCAAGTTGAAAATGTTCGTCACATTTTTCTCAGGAACTACAATACAAGGATTTCTGAAATTTGGTTTCAGGATTTATATAAGTCAGCTATACCGTGTGATGTGTTTTCAGATTCATCACTCGACAACTTCCTGTTTACCGAACACTTGTATGATTTTACACATGATAGCCAAGTTGAAAAGTTTTGTCACATTTTTCTCAGGAACTGCAATACAAGGATTTCTGAAATTTGGTTTCAGGATTTATATAAGTCAGCTATACCGTGTGATACGTGGTCAGATTCATCACTCGACAACTTCCTGTTTACCGAACACTTGCATATTTTTACACTATTAATATTATCCACTTGCGGCGGGGGTATCATCAGTGAGCAGTAGCTCGCAGTTTCACTTGTTTTTATATCCTCAGAGTTCTCGCACATATGGGAAATTATAATTTCATCCTGAGCTTGTTTTTGATAAGAGTTATTTGACAATTCAAGATACGTTTATAGCATTTGTTCATATTACTGTTTTTTAAGGAGACATGTTTATGGCCTAATTAACACTGTTGATGGTCTTTAATCTGTTGATCACTTTATCATAAGTTAATTATTGTTATCACTTCGATTTACGCAGGTCAATGTTTACTTTGAAATTTCCTAAACCCAGAATATTTGTAATCTCTGTTTCTAAAGGCTTTAATTTTTCAATTTTATTTTTTAGAAAACTAAAATCCACGAATTTAAAAACCCACGAACATGTAAATATTGCCCAAACCACGAAAATTGATACCCACGAATTAAAGTACTTTCACAGTATATAATATTGCAGAAATTTAATAACAGCATAATCAGATTTGTATGTGCAGTACTCTCGTCTAACTATTACTTACTTCATTTGAATACTCTTGAATATATATAGTTAATTTAAAAATAAGGAGATGTGGTATGATTGACTATGAGACAAGTTTAACCAAAGTTCTAATGAAGTGGATGTAGGCATCCATACAGTCTTCAACAATGAGAAAAACCCATACTATATGGTTGGCTCTAAAAGGCTTTGATATGAAAAACATGAAACAATTCAATTGAGAAAACTAAGGGCTTAATTTATAACAAAACAGCTTACAAAAACAAACATGAAAAACGTGAACCAATGACAGCAACTGATCTACAGCCTGCTGACTTGGGACAGACACATAAAGAATGTGGTGGGTGAAATATGGGTGGCTACAACCCTCCCCTAACCTAGGACAGTGGTATAACAGTACAACTTTAGAACAAACTAAAAAGGCTGACTCATTAGGTGAATACAAATATAAATACATCTAACAAAAACACAAGGTAATACAAAGTTGATGTGAATGTATCTACTTAAGGTAGATCACCAGTATATATTTTTTGAGACAGAATTTTTTTATAATTTGCCAAAATGAAGATTTTACTATGCTCTTTTCAAAAATTTAATAAAAAGTATGGGTCACCGTGCTATTTTTAGCTCACCTGACCTGAAAGGTCAAGTGAGCTTTTCTCATCACTTGGCGTCCGTCGTCCGTCGTCCTGCGTCCGTCGTCCGTCGTCTGTAAACTTTTACAAAAATCTTCTCCTCTGAAACTACTGGGCCAAATTCTACCAAACTTGGCCACAATCATCCTTGGGGTATCTAGTTTAAAAAATGTGTGGCGTGACCCGTCAAACCAACCAAGATGGCCGCCATGGCTAAAAATAGAACATAGGGGTAAAATGCAGTTTTTGGCTTATAACTCAAAAACCAAAGCATTTAGAGCAAATCTGACATGGGGTAAAATGGTTGATCAGGTGAAGATCTATCTGCCCTGAAATTTTCAGACGAATAGGACAACCTGTTGTTGGGTTGCTGCCTGTGAAATGGTTATTTTAAGGAAATTTTGCAGTTTTTGGTTATTATCTTGAATACTATTATAGATAGAGATAAACTGTAAACAGCAATAATGTTTAGCAAAATAAGACCTACAAATAAGTCAACATGACCAAAATTGTCAGTTGACCCCTTAAGGAGTTATTGCCCTTTATAGTCAATTTTTAACAACTTTTCGTCATTTTTTGTAACTTTTCTAAAAATCTTCTTCTCCAAAACTACTTTGCCAAATTTAACCAAACTTGGCCACAATTATCATTGTGGTTTATAGTTTAAAAAATGTGTCCGATGACCCAGCCTACCAAACAAAATGGCCGACATGGCTAAAATTAGAACATAGTGGTAAAATGCAGTTTTTGCTTTATATCTTTGAAACTAAGACATTTAGTGCAAATCTTTCAAGATTTAAATGTCCATCAGAATAAGATATATCCCCTCACAAATTTTGAGTTGAATCGGACAACCTGTTGTTGGGTTGCTGCCCTAAAATTGGTGATTTTAAGGAAATTTTGCAGTTTTTGGTTATTATCTTGAATACTATTATAGATAGAGATAAACTGTAAACAGCAATAATGTTCAGCAAAGTAAGATCTACAAATAAGTCAGCATGATCAAAATTGTTAGAGGACCCCTTAAGGAGTTATTGCCCTTTATAGTCAATATTGAACAACTTTTCGTCATTTTTGTAACTTGTATAAAAATCTTTTCTAAAACGACTTGGCCAAATTTAACCAAACTTGGCTACAATCATAATACTAGGGTATCTATTTAAAAAAAAAGTGTCTAATGACCCCGCCTACCAACGAAGATGGCCGACATCAGTAAACACATTAACAGGTGAGCGACACAGGCTCTTGAGAGCCTCTAGTTCAAGCTATGAGTCGTTGAAAATTGCCAAAATTTGGTTAGTTTGTTCATGAAAAAACACTTTAGTGTGCATAAAAAAAATTCTATGAGATAGAATTTTTAAATAAATTGTGAGAAGAAAGGTTTCATAATATGTTTTAAGAAAATAAAAAGAAAAAATGGTGTCACCGAACTTGTTTTCTTGATACAAATAAATATAAAAAATTTCCCTATTAGCCCAGTATAAATTTTGTACTAAAAGAGTTATCTCCCCTTAAATGGCTCATTTGAAAAAAAAATGATTTTAAAACCAAAGAAAATGATATTTTGTTAAAATATTTTTTATAATACAATTAATTAACAAGTTTTCTTTAAATAGAAAAAACTTCTAACAATTGAATTGCAAATCTGTCTCCAAATTTGCAAATTTAGGCAAATAACTAGACCGATTTTGTACTGTGATTGTACAATCCCAGATGGCGGTATACCATCAATCTACCTTAATTGTATGAAACATGATACTTTATTTTGTATGATGACAGTAACACATTGACTATTATTTAGGTAGAGACGTACTTTCACGAGTTTGGACATGTTATGCACCAGATCTGTGCCCAAGCTGATTTTGCATTGTTTAGGTTTGTATTTAAGAATTGAATGCTTCTTTTTGTAACTTCATGGGGGTGTAAAAGTGTTGACTGAATTACATTTTGTATGAAGCGCAGCACGGTCAATGCTTTTACAACCCTATGAAGTTACAAAAAGAAGCATGAATGCTTCTTTTTGTAATACTTTTAATTACATTTTTTAGCTAGGATCATGAAAACACAATTTTATCAAGTTTTTGTTTAATTCACCTGTGCACTTTATTGTGGGACCTCGTGTCATCATGAATGATAAATTTTATTGTGCAATGCAATTGCTTAAGGAATAACGTGAGATGTGCAGTTAGCCAATCAGAATACGGTATTATAATGAAACATACATCTTATTTAATTATTTGTAAATAAGAAGATATAAAAAATAAATGAATCAAATTTTGAATTACCCCATAGGAGATTAGAAACAGATTTATATTATGTGTATGAAAAGAAACTAGGATTTCAATCAAATACTAGAAAAAAGTCACATACAAGTGTATCACTGGAACAGTTAATTTATTGCTCTTCTTTATCTAAATAGTTACTGGAAGGTCTTCAATGATGAGCAGAAGTACTAACAACTGACAATAAAGTCACAATGACACTCTTAGTATAGTCAGTCACAATGCCACTCTTAGTATAGTCAGTCACAATGCCACTCTTAGTATAGTCAGCCGCAATGCCACTCTTGGTATAGTCAGCCGCAATGCCACCCTTGGTATAGTCAGCCTCAAAGCCACTCTTGGTATAGTCAGCCGCAATGCTACTCTTAGTATAGTCAGTGGCAATGACACTCTTAGTATAGTAAGCCACAATGCCACCCTTAGTACAGTCAGTCGCAATGCCACTCTTAGTACAGTCAGCCGCAATGCCACTCTTAGTACAGTCAGTCGTAATGCCACCCTTAGTATAGTCAGTCGCAATGCCACTCTTAGTATAGTCAGCCGCAATGCCACTCTTAGTATAGTCAGCCGCAATGCCACTCTTAGTATAGTCAGCCGCAATGCCACTCTTAGTATAGTCAGCCGCAATGCCACTCTTAGTATAGTCAGTCACAATACCACTCTTAGTATAGTCAGCCACTATGCCAATCTTAGTATAGTCAGTCACAATGCCACTCTTAGTATAGTCTTGACACAGTTAGTTAATCTGTTGAGGTATTTAATTTCTTAACAATATATGTCATGGTCATATTAAGAATTACGTTTAAATTGGTGTTCATTAATGAATAATTTGTTTTTGGAGGTACACAAATATTGACAGTCATTGTTAATTCTTTCATCACTTGGTCATAGATAGAGAGTTGTCTCATTAGCAATCATACCAAATCTACTAATTTTCATATTTACACTAATTGATATAGATATTTGATGAATACATGGAGCTAGCATCCTAAAAAAGTATTATTATGTTGATTGGGATGAGTTACATTAATTTCCCAGTGAAATAAAAACCTATAATTTCACATGTGAAATACAAGTGGTTATTTCACTCCTCTGACATCATACCCAAATGAAAGATGTTCTCAAGACATGGATAATGTCAGATCAAAACAAATTGTGTATGCGTAGAAAAAGATATAGTTCCTTACATTTTCTACTTTAATTTCATAAAAATATCCATTTGCCAATGTAATAAAAAGAATAACTAACCAAAAAATTCAAATATCGAAAAATATTCAACTTGTGAAAGGACGATACTGATAATTAACTAATAGCACATTCCTGTATCAATGTGTTTTTCAGTTACTTGTTGAATCTTTTTCTCTATCTGAATTCTTCAATTAGTTATTCTTTAAATAAGAAATATATTTTGAGTTTCTATTGTTTTAACAGTGGTACACATGTAGAGAGAGATTTCGTTGAAGCTCCCTCTCAGATGTTAGAGAATTGGTGTTGGGAGAAGGAACCACTCAGTAGAATGTCGGCACACTATAAAGATGGAACAGCCATACCTGATGATCTGTTACAGAAACTGTTAGATAGCAGGAAGGCCAATGCTGGAGTGTTTAATCTTAGACAAATATTGCTAGGGACCTTTGATCAGACCATTCACAGAATGGATCAGGTACAGAACTTTTGATCTACAAGATTTCAATATTTATAGAAAATGCAGTTTGATAAAATCTTTTAAAAACAAAATTAATTTGGGAAAAGTAGTGCAAAGTTTATATATTTATTTAGTATAAAGTCATCAAGTCAAATAAACACACATGACTATTGAATTTTAAAAGGAAAGACCTCCCAACTCTGTACCTTCTTGTCATCTTGATGGAAGCACACTCAATGGATAACTTTTATTTCTATTATCTGAACAAAGAAATTATTGTTCAATGATAAGGATAAGATAGATAGTCATGGCACCAAAACTTATAATTTTAATCAGATGTAGAGAAGTTAATGGAATACCCTTACAGTTCATTAGCAGTGTCCTACTCACTTTTTCACTATAAAGGAATGTTATAAGTTGGTTATTTTCTGTAAGATAGGAAACTGCTACTATTTTCACTCTATAGTTATGAGTTTGTCAATATTGACCTACTCATTTGTCATGTTCATGTTTAGGTGTGTTTTATTTTTCATAATTAATTCTTGTTTATTTCTAGGCTGACACAGCATCTATATTTTCCAAGTTGTCAGAGGAGACTTTAGGATTTCCAGCAACACCAGGGACCAACATGCCAGCCTCCTTTGGACATATAGCCGGAGGTTATGATTCTCAATACTATGGATATCTGGTAGGTAGTCCTCACAGCAATGTATTAAAGCTCTGAGGAACTAGCAAATCAAAATAAATGTTACAAACGCTGTTGCAGAAGAAATGCCTTTCAAACTTTACAAAAGTATAAAAATCCCTTTGTAATTCACATATAGGCTTAAAAGAAAAACCTGACTCAACAGAGGAAATTCATGGCTCTGATTGGTCAATTTATACAACACTGTTTACTATCAGGCCAAATGATTTTAAACATTGAAGAAAGTGTTTATCGACCTGTTACAGTCTAATTACAACACGTTCAAATTGTTTTCGTGCATTATTTATCATTTATATAAAAAAATAAAATTATATACCTATAGCTTGTTTTTTTTTTACATGTTATTTTGGAACTTTTTTAACATATTTAATAACCAATGTTGTTGTTTTCCAGTGGAGTGAAGTGTTCTGTATGGATATGTTCTATTCACGGTTCAGGAAGGAAGGTATAATGAGTCCTAAAGTTGGTGCTGATTATAGAAAGTACATCTTACAACCCGGTGGATCATTGGTTAGTTTATTTTACTATGCACATTTATTTTATTAGTTTGTTAAATAAACATTTTTTGCATTTGATTAAAGGAAAAGAGAGAAGATACAAGTGGGTTACTAAAAAGTCCAATAAAAATATAACACCATGGCCAAAAAGAAAAAAAACTTTAGATTGTGCAATAAAAACCACATGAAATCTTGTTTGGAATTTTAAGTTTTCTGAAAAGGTAAGGTGTCAGATTCATTATTTATTGTTAAATCCTACCTGTTATATTTTACTTGTCTAGTAACATAGTAGGATAGAGAAGAGATGTCTTTATAGGCTTTTAACTGTACATGTGGAGTTTTTTAACATCTACCAGTAACATGTTTTCACTTTTGGTTAACCTCAGGTTTTGCGTTATACTTAAGGGTGTTATAATCTACATATTAACATATATTAACAGTGATGATAATTAATATTTTTCTTGTCTTTTACAGGACGCCAGTGATATGCTTAGAAATTTCCTTGGACGTGATCCTGAACAGGAGCCGTTCCTTATCAGTAAAGGACTATCAACACTGAAATTGTAAAACAATTGTAATACACTACCTTCTGACATTAGCCAGAAATAATTCCTAATCAGTAATTGACTGTCAACACTGAAATTGTAAAACAATTATTAAACACTACCCAAGAATTATTCTATTGGTTGCAGTCAGAAATAAATTATTTTTTTATTAATACTTGTTTATTTTTAAGACTTGATCTACATTGTTATAACTGATCCTAAATTTGATTTTATTTTGCATTGGGAACTTAAGTTATCATTTTTCTTGTATTAAAATAACTGAATGAAATTTTTGTAAAGTTGATATCCCAATTGCAGGACATTTACTTTATGTAAATAGCTGTGGGAAACAATAGTGAATAGCAGCAGTTTGACATTCTGTGTAAATACCTGTCTATTATAAAGTGTTGATTGTAGATGTCTGTGGTTACTCATGGGTTGCTATTTCATACACATATATAACACACATCTTATTTATTTGATATGTTAAGGGAATACAATAGCCCTTATGTCTAGATTTTCTGTCTTGTCCTTTGTATCAGGGAAATTTCTTTTGCAGTCAACTTAAACCATTTTCTACCTTTCACAGTCTGCATGTATGATACCTTTAGGTCTATTATAGAGATACCTTATCTCTTCAATTGTCTTGTATGTTTGAAAATAGAGGAATAATTGCCAAAAGATGCCTTCATTAATTGGTAATTAGCTACTTATAACAACATTGAAATGATGCACTTGATAAATTCACTTTGTTTTTTGACGAGACTATTAAGGATTTTTAGAAATTGTATTCATACTGTTCTTTGACCTTGTACTTGTAACACAATCTCAATCTAGTCACTTGTATTTCAAACATTCACATTTCTGAATTGGAAAGGCCTCTTTTTGATTCCCACTGTTGACGAAACAAACAGACATATATGAAAGGGAAATTAAATTATATTAGCCTATGTTTTCTGTTAGGAGTGGTTTCACGATTGCCATGTGGAGACCTATAGTGGACTCATTGAAGGGGATGTGTTATGTTCATTGTTGAATGAAGCCGTACGAGGACATGTATTTGCTTTTAACTCGAATGGCTACTTGTCCTGTTTGCAATCCTACCAATTCTGGTTAATTTTCTCTTTTATTTCATGCAACTGTAAAATAAGTAATTTTGCTTCGTTAAGACAATAACAATCAAAACCAAGGAGTAAATAAAGACTCACAAAACCCAAACACATTTACAGCAACAGTTATATAATAAGAAACAACACGAACTCCACTAAAAACCAGGAGTGAAATCAGGTGCTCCGGAAGGGTAAGCGTTTCCTGCACCGTATACGGCACCTGTAGTGTTATTTCTTTGTTCAGTTCGGTAATGATGGAAGGTTATTATGACTGAGGAAGAATATCAGATATGATTTCTGACACACTTTTGTCATAATGGCCAATCAGCTCATGATGGCGACTGTAAAATTTTATGAGTGATGACATTAATTCGATTGATTCATAGCCCTGTCTTAGCAACTTTTGAGAAAGCAGTATTCCTCGTTCAACAAAATCAACGTAGTTTGAGCTTGCTCTAGAGTAACGTATCAATTGAGACACATATACTCCATATGCTAGTGCCGCTAGGAAGTTGCTACACAGAAATGGAAAAGTTGGCTATAGGAAATCATTGTGTGTGTCATAAATTTTGGTATTTAACCTACCATCAGTAGTCATTTCGAGAAAAAGGTCTAAATAAGAAGCAGATTTATCTGCGTCAGTAGTATCTTTAATTTCAAGTTCACTTGAATATATTTAATGTAAGTGATTTCTGAATCTATTATTATTAAAAAGACAGTACATCATCAATATACCGAAAGGTGAAATTAAAAGACTGGGCTAATTTCTTTTCTAATTTCTTTACGCAGTTAAAAAGTCCAGCATGACAGTGATATCCTCTCCGGTGTATTTTTTGCTTGACTCTGTATGATTTTTTACGAAGTAAGCTAAATTCCTGCCCAAAACTATGTATTTAAAACGTCTAATGCCCTTTTTGTTGAAGAAACATAAGCTGATGAGTTCTTTCAGTCGAGCTTTAAGTTTAGTATGTGGAATAGTGGCATAAAGAGTTGAAAGATCAAATGTTTTAATGGTGTTACAATGTTTTAATGATTGAATATGCCGTTTTGGAATATTTTCGAAATCCTTCTTTAACTGCAATGAGTATGGTAGTAAGAACTTTAGAAAGGGGTTTAGTGGAACACTTGTAATAACCTGCTATATAACTTTCCTTATAAGGATTCTTGTGAAGCTTAGGAATCCAATATAAGGAATTTTTGGATGGAAGATTTGAATTTTGACAAGGATTATATAACTAATAACGTTCGATTTCGTTCTTGCATACT
The DNA here is from genome assembly GCA_019925275.1 of Mytilus edulis. Lineage (NCBI taxonomy): Eukaryota > Metazoa > Mollusca > Bivalvia > Mytilida > Mytilidae > Mytilus > Mytilus edulis. The sequence continues at coordinate 138,569,568 of CM034349.1, forward strand.
AGTATACAAACTTTTTTTTTTTAATTTAAAACAGTTTATAACAAATACAAA
>CM034349.1:138569718-138609007 GCA_019925275.1 Mytilus edulis
GAATGTAGCGCAGCACTATGCTGTTAAGGCGCTAGTAAGATCGAGAGTGAAATATAGCGCAGCATTATGGGACCAATACACGCAGGATAACATAGACAACAAATAGAGCGAGATCAGAGAAGACCGACTAGATACTTCAAGAGTGATTATAACAACGATGCGAGTGCCACCAGCATGAAAAACAGGCTTAACTGGATACCTCTATGTCAACGAAGACTTGACATCATATTATGCTTACTATACAATATATATTATTATAAATATTAGCAATTCTGACAGAAGACTTATTGTGAAGATGATGGAATGTTTTATCCTGATCCACCTTCACAGTGTGCACTGTATTTTTTTTTTACTTTTGTGTATATTCATTGAAAAAGACATAAGAAGGACCTGCGATTAAAAAAGAATTTAGTACTCTGTAATTTAACTTATATGTCTAAGACGAAGAAGAAGAAGAAGAAGAGATCTTGGGTCATTCGGTGACACAATTCAGCCTGTCAGCTATAAATACCATAAATAAAAATACGTCTTATATTATATTATATTTGTCTCCAAATAACCAAATTTTACGTCATTAAACAATATTGTTTTTTATAATGACGTTAAAGATTCCTATTTGTGATGCAATAATTTGCGGGAACTTGTGTGATTTCAGGGAATGGTTGACACATTTGCATATTTGTAAGTGTAAATATGCCTTTCTATCCCGGAAAACAGTATGACTCAGGGAAATCTGCGTTTATTTCATATGCAAAAAACAATGTTTGCATCAATGTGTGATAATTCCGTTAAAAGGTGTATCTACTAAGACTTATTATTTAAAGCCAAGACGTCATAATATATGAGATATAAGAAAGGTTGGTTTTGTTTGAACTGTTCTGTTTGAACTTTATGCTGTCAAAACAGTTTTGTACGACAGACAGGGTTTGTTCTAATAAAGTAAGCAAATGTGACGTGTGTATTTTGCACGAAAATCCCACATCAGCGACCGTATCATCCCTCCAGGTTTAATCCACCATTTTCTACATTTGAAAATGCCTGTACCAAATCAGGAATATGACAGTTCTTGTCCAGTCGTTTTTGATTCGTTTTGTTATTTGATTTAGCCATGTGATTATGGACTTTCCGAATTGATTTTCCTCTTAGTTCAGTATTTTTGTGATTTTACTTTTTATAAGTGGCTTTCAATTTATTTCATAGCAATGCAAAAACCTGTTTTAACAAAAACATAGTAGGCAAATTATATTTTGCCAGTCAACAACTCTGTGGTATTGCTAATATCAAATTATCTTACGCCAGTCGACAGTTATTTATAGGTTTTATCAGAATTTTGTGTTGAGAAGTCTGGTGAAGCTAAGAAAATCTTGTTTCCGCATGTCGTTAATTACCTGTTATTGATAATAATGAACGGTTTTGCCTAGGTCGACAATTGTCTGATATTACCTAGATGAATTTATCTGGAGCCAGTCGGCAGTTGTGTGGATATGCTAAGTCGTATTCTTAATCTTTTTGCTAAAGACTATAATATATTTTGCAGGTCAACAATTGACTTCTATTGACTTCTATTGTAAAAAATATTGTCTTAAACAAGTCAACACTATAAAAAAGGTGCTGTTGTATTATTTCCAATGAGACAGCCATCTCCAAAAGTTCCAATGAAACTGTAAATCTAACAATAAGAAAACCAAATACGGTATAGACGGCTATAAAAGGCACCGACAAGAAAAATGTGAAGCAATAGAAACCAACAGCCTAATTTATAACAAAACAATATACGAAAAAAAAATACGACCGATATAAAACAATGGCAACCAATAAAAAACAGGTTCCAGCCTAGAACAGGCATATTGATGATGTTTAAAAGGGTGTTTAACAAGTTTTAAGCGCTCAATCCCCTCTCTATAATCTGTCACATCGGTGAAACAACACAAAATGAAAAAAAATACAGCTTTTATTTTTAAAAGACACTTAGTTATCTAATTACTACCACAAGTATCGTAATTTTTATTCTTATTTATCAATGTTATATCAGTATTACAAATCTACTCTAGAATTCTATCCTAATTCTATCCTATTTTTGGTGACTAACTACAGAATAAAAACGTAAACATAAAACAATCTAAACATGCACATAAAAAATCACAGCCGAGTTAGCGAACAATGTGACGTCCCATTAGAGTTTCTAAAAATTTCCGAAAATAATGTTGTCATTTTATTTATAGTTAACATTGCCATAAAAGCGGGATATTTGGATAGCCACAAAACCAGCTTTAACTTACCTTTTATTTTTTAAATGGCCTGGTACCAAGTCAGGAAAATGGCCATTGTTATATTATAGTTCGTTTCTGAGTGTGTTACTTTTTAGTGTTGTGTTTCTGTTGTGTTGTAGTTCTCCTCTTATATTTGTTTCCCTCAGTTTTAGTTTGTCACCCGGTTTTTTTTATCCAATCGATTTATGAATTTCGAAAAGCCAATTAGAACTAATTAATAAATTATGTTCTAACAAACTTAAGTACCAAACACCATACATCCAACTGATTTAGGAAGAACAAAAGTTATAAGCAGTCGAAAACATATAAGTTAACAGTATCGTCAAGGTATAGGATCGTGAGTTCTGTAACTCGCATGCGACTGTCATACACATGAGAGGTTTAGATAGCTTTAAAAATTCTACATAAGAAAATGTCTGTACCAAGTGAAGAATATGACAGTTGTTATTCATTCGTTTGATGTGTGTGAGCATTTGATTTTGCCATTTAATTAGGGACTTCCCTTTTTGAGTTTTCCTGGGAGTTCAGCATTTTTGTTATTCTCATAACTGCACATATATATAGTAATATGTATTTCGGTATATGATTTAATTTTTCATATCAATGTTAGTGCCGATGATAACAATATTCAGATATGTTAAAACTGTGTTAAATTGATTACATTTAAGAATAAGTTTTTCAAAAAATTCGGATAATTACATGGATTGCATCTTAATTTAGGGGCTCTTAAAATAGCTTCACCGTAAAATTGGGATGTGATTTCCTGTTCTTTTATAATAATTCCACAGGTACAATCAATTTTCTGTGAAATCATTTGATAAATGTTTGAATAAATTTGTGGTTTTGAAATCCCTGACTTAATAATTTACCAGTTATATATATAAACTAAAGCAAAATAAATTAAGTTCATTAAAATCTAAATTGCGACTATAGACAGGGGCATAGCGAACAAGTGTGAATTACAAAAACCGCAAGACAAAGAAGACAAACGAACATCACTATAAAAAAGGGGGAAAATCGTCTTTTTAGTTATTTGAGAATGGTGTTTCAGTTGTGAATCTGAAATCTCCAAATCTAAAAAAAGAAACATTCATTGTTTTCTGTATTAGATTTAGTTAAGTTTCTCTTATTTTCCAGAGTAAAATCCTCAAATATTTAAAAAAAAAAATTACCATGAAGGTTAAAAAAATGTTTTTTTAATTACCAATCAAATATAATTAAGACGGATCTGAGATGGCAAAAAAACTATTATTCAAACCTATATTTCTTTATGTTTTGATTTTTAAAGTAATTCAATTTATATTTACGTATTCACAATCTTAACATAATATTACCAAACACTATGAATAGTTCATTTATTTGATTCCTCTTTTTCCTTTTTTTTTGTGGGATGGAATATTCTTTGATTTTCTTCTTTTCATAGTCTTGTTCGTTTGTCCCTTTTTTTTATTAGAATTTTCTAACTTTCGCTGAACAAAAGTATGCTTGGTATACTTTTTTTACTTGTCGGTAAGGTGAAATACGTCGAATAGTTAGCGTTAAATATCTACGTGAATGACGGTTCATTTTTTCATAAGGTGCTAAGTAATTTAACAATAAAGAACTAGCGTTCTTGACGAACTTTCAAATTCTTTGTACTTTTCATGTCATTTAAACGACATTTACATGTCTTTTTGACAATATAAGGTCATAAATCTTAGCTGATGTGGTTTTTAATCATTACATCCTACAATTTTCCCTTGCAATTAAACAGTTTCCTTGGTTTTTACGTTGACGTAAACTACAACCCTACCTAATTTCTGAAATTAAGACCTTGATGCCAACCATATCACAGGGAAAATGTAGATTTTTTCCCCAATAATCCATCTATCTTACAAACAAATACAATATGTATGTCAGGCCACAAAGTCACCCTTGTCAAAGGTGTTAAAATAAAAATCGTAGGTAATACTTCATTGTGACATCGTGACGAATATGCCGAGGGCATAATCATACTTCTAACGTAAAAGTACTTCCTTGTTCACAAGCCATATAAATATGACCAAAACAAACTCCTATATAAATACATCGCAAGCTTTCTATAACATTGATGACAAAAGTAGTACAAAATGCAGTTTTCAATATTCAACACTTACATTGTCTTTTTGACTTATTTTATTGTGCATGCTCGGACCATGAGCTTACAGACCAGTGGTCACCGTATGAAGTCAAAACGTCAGATAGAGACCAATTTTTGTCAAGCGATTTTGTGTAATCATGGGGTCTGTGATCCCAAAGCGATAATGTCTACATGCAAATGTAACAATGGCTGGACCGGATTATTTTGCAACGAGAGATGCAGAAAGAAATGTGGATCCCATGGAAAATGTTCACTGTTTGCAAACATGAGAGAAAGAAGAGAATTCTGTAAATGTGACAATGGTTTTAGTGGAGAATATTGTGATAAAACTGTTGACGCAGTTAATGTTCTTTCACAGCAAGAATCAATGTCTTTTAGACAAATAAGTGGTGTAGTATATCGTCAACATGAGGAAAACAACACAGTTTATGACGACAAAGTTTGTTTCCCTGGCTTTGTTTGTTCCCATGGAATCTGTAGAAAAAAACATAATAATGAAGGATCCTTAACTGTTCACTGCCAATGTGACCAAGACTGGATTGGAACTTTTTGTCACGTTCGATGTAGTCGTAAATGTAAAAATGGTGGACGGTGCTACAAAGAACGTCTTGATGGAAACGAATTTTGTATTTGTCCGTTTAATTATAGAGGTCGTTTTTGTGAAATACGAAAGTCAGACTCTAGAGCGTTCAGAATTAAAGGATGATATATATTAACAAATGTGACAGCGAACGATTGAAATCCTTCTAGAATTCCAGTAGTGAATTATAAGAAATGAGATTTTACGGGTCTTTGTGAAATCAGGTTTGATAAGTACGCGTTTTAGCTGTATATATTTATTTATTGTATTACTTGCATAATATTTAATCTAAAATGAATATGACCAAAATATAAATAAAAAGACTTATTAAACTAGTTTTCTTCTTTCTTAAAAAAAACCCATAGGTTTGAGAATAAATTGATTGGCTGTCATGACAATATGTGTGTAATAAATATAAAGAACATATTTTAATTATTAAACTTATATGTTTATTGTCTAGGCTCATTAATTCTGGTATAATACAGCAGTAATATATTTAATTGAAAAATTGGAAAAAGACATGACGTTTTAAGCTGATATTTATGTATACACGTGTATTGCTCATTTTAAAAGTGTATAAGGTATGATACTCAAAATCCCGTTTGTTGGACTTTCTTAACCTTTTAAAGTTTGTATTATATCAAAGTCCCTTAATCCTGAGATGTAATGTCCACTCAATGGTTAATGTGACTTTAATGATATCATAGCTTTAGTCCATTTTTCGAATCCTTGATATGAATCCTGTATCGTGACATATCATGAAGTAGCATTTATTACCAGATAATAATTACTGAACACAACGAAAAATGCCTCTTTTGAAACAGCAATTCCTTATAGGAATTTCCAAGAAGGGTGAAAACTGCAGCATCAACTACCTATTCCATAATAGGTACCACTTGTGAAACATCAACATCTTACGACATAAAAGGTGCCACAAATTAAAATACTTACTCTTCCGTAGCTTTTAAACTTATTCTTATGACTGGTGTTCAACTTTTTTGCAGTGTTTTGAAAAATTAATTAAGTTTCTAAACTTCTCTTTCTTCAGCAATATGGAAGTTTGTCCTTAAAAAGCTAAAATTTGAAAATGTACCAGAGGAGCTGGTAGCATGGGAGTCCTTTTTATTTCGTTTATTTTAAAACAAATGTTCTTCAAGAATAGATTGACAGGATGATAAATACCAACTACGAGTAAAATGGTATTTATAAGAACAAAATCTTATGTCATGAGATACAAAAAATCAAAAAATCTTTACTTTAAAAAAAGCACCACAAAAAAAGTCTGACAAGAGTTCAATGACCCAAACGCCTGTGGTTTATACCTTCTCCTTTTGTTGTTTATATAGACGTCTTTTAATTGTTCGTTTATACTTTATCTTTTCGATTATTTGCTGTATCGTCTCGGTGAAATATTTGATTATATTAATGATCTGTCGTTTGTATGAAATATTTTCACACAGACTACCGGTGTATTACCTTTGTAGAATAATGAATAAATTAACATCTTTAAACATGTTACGAATTTCGTGAATGTAACCTTCATTTGAACATATGGAATAATTTTAAGACGCGTTTTTAGTCTCGATAACTTAGCGTTTTGCATGATAAGTGCTTACTAAGAACAAACACAGTTCTATTTGTTGAAGTCTTACACGAAGTTTGTTAGGTAGTTTGTTAAACATGATAAAGAGATAGATAAAAACAAACGAGACTATGAAGTTTGTTTATTCGCAAAAACTACCATTTGCCTGATGGGCACATTCTATAAGTTTAATAAAGGCAGTAGTAGTATACTGGTATTCAAAATTCGATTGAGAAAAAACAAATCCGGGTTACAAACCTAAACCGAGGACTTACATAACTATAAATAAAGGCAACAGTAGTATGCCGCTGTTCGAAACTCATAAATCGATAGAAAAAATAAATCCGGATTACAAACTAAAACTGAGGGAAACACATGAAATATAAGAGGGGAACAACGACACAACATTAAAATGTAGCACACACAGAAACAAACTAAGCATTACATTGAAGACCTGTTGATGACCTTCTGCTGTTGTCTGCTCTATGGTCGGAGTGTTGTCTTTTTGAAACATTCCCCATTTCCATTCTCAATTTTATAATATAAAAAAGAAGATGTGGTATGATTGCCAATGAGACAACTATCCACAAAAGACCAAAATGACACGCATAAGACAAAATCCGATGAGAATAACAAATTTATCATCAAAACTAAAAACATGCATTTGGGATAGAAAAGTACCGTCCCACGTCTTATAGTTATGTGAATACACACTCAAATATAGGAGGAATAAACGACACAACAGAAACACAACGTTAAAATGTAACACACACAGAAGCGAACTCTAATATGACAATGGCCATATTCCTGACTTGATACATGACATTTTTTAAAGAAAAAATGTTGGTTTTGTGGCATGCCAAACCTCCCGCTTTAATGGCAATGTTAAATATATCATTAAAATGACAACACAATATAACAAGACTACTATACAAATAAATAGGAGAAAATATTTGACAAAGAAATAATCGAATAATATCCAACAAAAGGCACCAGATTTAAAATTTAACACGCCAAGAGCGCGTTTCGTACACACAAGACTTACTAGTGACGCCCACATACAAAAGTTGGAAGGCCAAAACAAGTACAAAGTTGAATGGATAAGTTCAAAAAAGTTGATCCAAATACGGCCAGAGTTTTCTGTTTGGGATACGAAAATAATTTATACTTTTGCAAAAAATTAAATTTTATAAAGGACTATATAAAAGATATACATGATAAAACTGAAGTATTAACTAATTACAGGGAAAAAAACCAAAACAAACCGGATACATTACATAAACCAACATAATCCAACACAAAAAATAGACACACCCGAGTTAGTCAAGGCCTCAACGCAAAAAGTGACGTCACGTTTTAAACATTATTAGACGAATTTATCAAAATCAGAAATCAATAGTCATTCATGCATCTACCCGTCCAATAGCAAGTGGATTCAAATTAATTTGAAGGATACAATATGTTGAAACATTTTCTGATTATGATATTAATCGTGCTAAAACCAAGATTGCCAAAAAAAAACTCCGCAAAGTTGTTCCTTAGCTTTGGCAGTTATATATTGACCTTATAAGCATTTGTCGTGATCTGTTTTTTTTTATATTCAGGAACAAAACAAAATCTACGATTATGTTGAAATAAAGAATTTTGACTTCATTAGTTCGCTCACATTCGCTTTAAAGGGTCAAACCCCGGTGTGCAAAAATATGTTTTAAAATTTTATTTCACAGTCAAACTCTTAGTCGAAAGCGATTATTTGAAACCTTTTTAAAGGCTTAAAGGTTAAATAAATTTTATTGTTTTGTTTTACATAAGAAGTATGTTAAAAACGGGCTACAATTGAAACCGTTTGAAGTTTACAAAAAGCAGACCCGAGGAAAATGAAAAACACTTGCAACGTCAAATTTAAAGAAGACACATCGAAGTGATGATCTGACATTTGGGATGTAAAAACTATAAGAAAATCATCTCTTCACGACACAAAGATAAACGGAGTAGAAACAATGAAAACAAATTGTATGGCAATATTTCATCATGTGATGTTCAATTAAACCACGACATAACGATATATAGTGTTTCTTTTGAAATACGTTTTATCACATTACAGAAATTGAAAAACAAACCACAGACACAAAATAATGCTGAAATATTATTGGTCAAATATATCTGTTAACATTTTATAAATAAGTTGTGTTTCCTTATTAAAAACCAATGACCCTTTTTTTTACGTTTTACAGTGTTTACAGTTATTATATGAGAACAAGTGACACAGTTTTGTAATTATTATTATCCGGAAAGCAAGTAATTTTACGGATAACAACATCTTATTACGAAAAAAAATGATAAAACAAAAATTATAATGAACAATTTAAATGGTCGACGTGATAGCTTATACATGATTTTCTTGTATGTCAACGGCTAGGTAGCTAAATGGAGAAAATGGTCTAATATTTTTTTAACCAGTAAAGTATCATATTCAATTTTCTGTTTAATAAACAAATAGAATTCACGAGAGGAAAACACCTAGTAAAAACACAATTACATTTCATTAGAAATTACTAGTAAGCAAAATAAATAAAGGCAACAGTAACTTACCGCTGATAAGAAGTCATAAATCAATTGAGAGAAAACGGATCCGGATTAAAAACTAAAACCGGGGGAACGCATCAACTATGAGAGGAAACACCAAAACAACAAAAACACTGGAGTGCAACAAAACATGTGCCAACATACACAGATTATTTGATAACAACTGTAATATTCCTGACTTGGTACTGGACATTTTAAGAAAAAATTGCGTGTTTAATGAAAGAAGACAACAGAAGTGTACCGCTGTTCATACACACAAGGATTGAAGTTGGTTTTATGGCTAGCCAAACCTCCCAGTTATATAGTAATGTTAACAGATATGGCTATATGACAACACTACGTGGCAGGAATATAGTGCGATCAAACACAAGAACATAAGTAATGCTGACTAAGGAAAGAGACTAGAAAGCACCCTCTTTGTTTTACCTTGTCCTTATTTTCCTAAAATACAAACCCATGATTGATATCTTTTTTTTGTAAAACAGAGCAATCATACCCTGCGAATTAAGTTTCATAATCAGAGTAAGTAATTATCATGAAATTTATAAAACATCGAATAAGAATCAGAGAAATTTACCTTATCACCTTAGACTCAATATAAAATGGTCAATCATTGTTTTAAAGCGACTATAAAATGTTTATTGTAATGACAGCGAACCTGTTAGTAGGAGTTTTGTTGTTACCGATCTGACTTTTGACAAAATAAGGATTTAAAAATGCAAACGGTCATATATATTTAAACGTATATACTCAATTCTCTCAGGAATTTGATGATAGGGAAAATAGAAAAATGATAAATGCTGCAGATTTTTCTTTAGTAGCTGATTCAATTAAAAAATATATTATGGTAAAATTAAAGACAAACAGATGACAAACAAGTACATCATACATTACAGAGATGGGTCCGATTAATTTCAATGTAATTGATTAAATTTCAATTACTTTGTCATTTGTACGATTAAATTAAATCAATTACATCATTTCTGAAAGTGTCTGATTAAATTAATGATTACATTGGCAAAGTAATCATGTTTACATCTGATTACAATGAATAAAAAAAACCAACAAAACATATTGAATGATGTGAATGGATTAACGTTTATTATATAATTATAGCACTTTTTCCAAGGGATTTTGTTTTGTATATTAAAAAATGACAACCTCAAACTTCATCTATTTAATAAACCACAAAAGTTCACTACATACATACATTTGTGCATGAACATTGTGTCACCCATTACACTTTATCATAATTAATCTCTGAATTATATTGACTTCAATTGAACCTGGATTTATAAAGAGTATGCTGTTTGTCTTCTGACCTCTTCCAGACTTTGTCTCATTGGCACTCACACCACATCTTCCTATATCTATTTGTATGTATTTCAAGTTGCAGTGTATGAAAGATAAAATATGGATGAAATCAAGTTACCAGATAACAAGAATCTGTCCAAAGTACACGGATGCCCCACACGCATTATCATTTTCCATGTTCAGTGGACCGTGAAATTGGGCAAATACTCTAATTTGGCCTTAAAAGTAAAAAGATCAACAATAAGGAACATGTGTACTAAGTTTCAAGTTGATTGGACTTCGGCTTCATCAAAAACTACCTTGACCAAAAACTTTAACCTGAAACTCACACTTTTAATTTCTATGTTCAGTGTCAGTTACATGGTCCCCAAAGTCTAATTTTGTTTTAAAATAAGAAAGATCATATCATAAGGAACATGTGTACTTAGTTTCATCAAACTCTACCTTGACCAAAAACTTTTACCTGAAGTGGGACGAACGGACGGACAGACAGACGGACAGATGAACGGACGGAAGGACGCACAGACCAGAAAACATAATGCCCCTTTACTATCGTAGGTGGGGCATAAAAACTATGTAAAATTTTAATAGAATTATTTAAACAAATTGTTAACAAAATACAATGCGTTTTACATATCCAATCCAAGTACATACTAAAATTTACTTATTTTAAACAAGATATTTGTCCAACTTTTAATTTAGTTTGTGCTAATTAGATAAATTTTCACATGTCTGATTAATCTTTTATCATATACTTGGATATTGTCCTACAGCTACATTATGTATACTCAATTGGTAATAGCAATAAAGACAAACTTTAATTGGTTTCCTACCTGTCAATTCAGAGTTGACAAAAATCACAACATTAAAAAAAGATTATAATTCAGGGTTAAAGAAAAGTGTAATACTACTTAAATATAATAGTGTTTAATCAAATATATATGTGCATCTTTAAATTGTGAATATATGTACAATATTTTTTTCTAGAGACATAAAGTTGTATGACATGTCTCTTCTTAGGCTAATAATGACTTTTAAATACTGTAACAGTTTATTTCTTACTGAAGTATACAAATCAATTATAAACATGCTTTAAAAAGTAAACCAAACTATCTTAACTTGTTGAATATTCATTCAATAAAAAGAACAAAAAGGTTCATTTATTGACCACAGTTCAAGATTTTTTTCATTGTAATCAGAATGTAATCATAAAGTAATCAGGATTACAGGCCATTTTGAAACGTAATTGATTAAATTAAATTACATGTAATCAGATTTTTGGCTGATTAATGGTTACAATGAATACTTTGAAAATTGTAATCAATTACAGCTGATTAACGATTACAATTACCCCAAGTCTGCATACATATAAAGTCTTCTGGCTAACACGATTAAGGTATATACATAAAGCCATGAACATCCATATAAAGCAAAGCAAACAATTTGTTTGATTTTATACGAATAAACTATAAACAAAAAAGCAAAGATAGAGTAATTATTATGTGCTGATAATTAAAAAGTGTCTTTAATAATGTCAACGATAAGGAGGGTCATTGCGAGTATCAATAATTCTGTACAAAGGTATCAGAAATCTGTGTTTATAAAATATTGAACATGTTTGAAATCCTGATATTTTGGCCATATGAAATTTCAAGGTTTCTGCAAATTAAAAAAATTGTAGCAGATACATAACGCTAAAACAACTTTGTAAAAGATAATCAATTTCCATTGGAGATTTCACGAATGAAAAAATAAGGTATCAGAGAACGAACGGACGCACGAACGGACAAACGAACGGACGAAAAAATCCTATATTGACTGTGAACAAGACAAAAACGGTGCTTCAGTCAAATGAATGTTGGAATGTATGAAATTTGTTCGAATAGCAACATAGTATAACTTGATCGGACACAAAACTTCAATACCCTGCTGTTCTCTACAATTCGAAAAGGTAAACATTATATGACAGCTATGATATGGTGGTTTCATTGCTATTTAGTGATTTTAAATGATATAATAAACAAACATCATTGAAATAATGTTTACATTTCCATAAAACAGTAATAAAAACTATCTTTAACGCCTTAGCTTGGAGAATTTTAAAATGAAATATGTCACACCTTCTCATTATACAGATCACTATCATGAGTTTAATTTTCTTCGTCTGTCGAAGTGCAGTTAAACCATAAAATATAAAATAAGGACAATGACCTTCAACAAAAGATATTGGTCAATAGTGTGCAATATGCTTTAAAATTTTAAATTGAATTAATGTAAATAAAAAAAGACAAATAAGAAAAACCAAGAAAAGACACAACTCATTAAAAATGAAGAATCGAATAAGAAGAGTGCAATTCTTCAATAATAACTTTTTCTCTTAGTGGCGTTTGTATTGATCATGCACCCATAGCAAGTAATAATTTGGTGATCATTCTATGATGTTAAAATCGAATAAAAGACGAATGAATTGTGGATAACTATAACACATAAAGGCAATAGTAGTTAACTGCTGTCTGTTCAATATTCGTTGTTATCTGTCTCACAGATATTCCATAGCCGTCGAAGAAATAATAATGGCGTCCGTTAAAATTTTGAGGGATGGTTTAACTTTACCGTTTTGAACCTTTGGTTCGAAAGCTTCCTGGAATATAATTGAAATAAGTCGGGGAAATGTAAGCTATGCCATCTGTTTAACCTATAGAGATAAAGAATCGATATGTAGGTTCTGCTGGTATGTTGCTAGAGAAAATAATAATTTTAAGTTCACAGTGTGAAAGCTCTTATATACACTCCGCTTCCCATACGAATAAAGAAAAACAAAGAGGTGGTTTCCTATTAAAATGCAAATTTTATGTTAATTAATTTCCAAATTTAACAAATCTGATGATTTTCCATTCCTAAATCCTTTCTTATTATGCATTCGAGCGTTTTTAATTCAAACCATTTGGCCGCTATCGTTAATAAAGATATGGCTTTACCAGAATCACATTTTTTGAAGTAGGAAATAATTGAAAACTTTTATAGTTCGCTGGAAGAGTAAAAATAACACTGCACTGTTGTAAAATTATCAATACTATAAACATATTGTTTTAAAGAGAAATGCTATAAAAAGTAAAATCTCAAAAATACTGAGCTCCGAGGAAAATTCAGAACGGAGAGTCCCTAATCAAATGGCACAATCAAAAGCTTAAACTCGGAGTCAAATTCAAAAGCGAATCGAAAAGTCATAAATCTAATGTCACAATCAAAAGCTCAAACACATAAAACGAATGAACAACAACTGTCATATTCCTGCTTTGTCACAAACATTCTTTAATATAAGTCTCAATGTTGAAATCATTGAAAAACGGATATCTTGCCATTCATTTTTGTATCAATTAAAAATTTCATTATAGACACATTATTGTTCTTTTATGGTTATAATCTGTGTTATCGAGACGTTACACATTTAATTTAGCTTTAAGCAGTTGAATTGTTTAGTCTTAAAGGTTGAAATATATTATAAACAGATCCCTATCACAACTTTAGTGTTTTGTGGATTTTTGTTGTATGTAGATTGTGTCTATTAATGTTATGTTTTATACTGCAATCAGCTATTTTGCTATACAGATAAAGCTATACGTATAAACGTTAGCTTTATACGTCAATGACCTCAATTCACCTATAAGCCCCGCCTACTTACAACGTCACGTCACAACCATGACAACGTGTAGTAACAATGGTCAAACTTTTATGAATTTAAACTTGTTATGTCTTCAAATTGGTAATTTATACACCATCATTTATCAAATGTTGTTAATTAAAGTTCATTTTCCATGTCTTATTCCTTAAAATGTCATTTTTGTACCGCCTGGACTATGCTCAAAGGGAAATACCCCAAAATGGTGCCCCAAGAGGGAAATTCCAAACACTTTTTTTTTAACAATATTTGTTTCATATTTTTATTATTTTTTAAATTTTTTATCGATTTCAGTATAAAAACAATATACGTATAGTGTCTTGAAATATAAAAATTATTTGTATTCGGCACGAAACGGGAAAATACTCGGTAGAACCTCGCATTTCCCTTGTTTCTAAGCCTCATACAAATAAATTTCATATTTCAAGACACTATACATATATTGTCTAATTATAACTCAATCGATCTTTGTTTCAATATGATAAAAATCAGAACTACAACACTTTGTCCTTTTAGATTTTCTTGTCGCTCATCATCATTTTTCACGCCGCAAAAATATACAGAGAAGAGTGAAATAACATTACGGTACCAATTTTACTGCATATATAAATATTCTGTTTAGTAAATGTTGAATTGTTTGAAACACCAAGCTGTTTCTACCCACAGTCATTTATTACCTGAATTCAAATTTTAAAAGTTTTCCATTATTAATGTTGTACAGCATCGTTCTTGCTTTGACCTTTCAATTGCTTTGATTCGGTGCCACTCTGGCGTACCAACAATTATCTGCTTTATACTCCGCAACTAAGAAGTTTTATTTACAGTATTATACAGTCTTTAGAATATCAGATGATTACTACAGATGAAAAGAGCCATTTAAAAAAAACGGTTCCTTGAACAACTCAGAAATTCAATTAATCGTTCATTGCTTGATTTTTTTTAAAATAAAAAAAAAAAACACCTTCCTGCTTTTAACAAACATCACAATAGATGCTACCATTAAACTATGTGTTCGTAACTATCGAGATGATAAGAAGTTGTTTATTGAACTATTCTTTATTTCTTTATCTTTATTGAGTATTACTCAAATAAATATTTTCTATTCAAAGATAAATATAAATAGTGTCATTCAATATTAATAAAATGTTAACCAATAATATTGCCAAAGTTACTGCCGTAATTTTGACAAAATGTTAAATAACAAAAATACGAACTCTGAGGAAAATTCAAAACGGAACGTCCTAATCAAATGGCAAAATAATCAAAAGATCAAACACATCAAACGAATGGATAACATCTTTCATATTCCTGACTTGGAACTGGCATTTTCTTATGTAGAAAATGGTGGAATGAACTAGGATTTTGCTAGCTTAACCTCTCAATTGAATTACAGTCGCATAATATTCCATTATATTGACAACTAAATATGAACAAAACAAACAGACAAAATCAGACAAAAATGTGAAAAAAGAGTATAGCAGTTTATATTGTTTTATAACCTTTATAACTATAAAAACAAATAAATGTGTCAACAAAGTCTTAAAGACAAAGCACCTGAGGAAGATATTGTCAGTTTATTTTCGATGAGTTGGTCTATTTAGGGTCTTGCAATTTATAAATTATGAATAAATTTCTTAGTTAATTATGAATAAATTTCTTAGCAAAAGGTTGGAAACGATACATGAGGAAATTAACACCAGATGAAGAAAGACAGCAAATATCATAGGCAAAAAAAAAAGAGTTTATCATTTTTTTTCTCAAAAATAATAAATAAAATCTAATGCGTTACTCGAAAACATTAAAAACCGTAGTTCATTACAAATGTAAGACGAGTAAGGTTATACCATCAAACATTAAATGATTGGTTAAGATGAAGATCATTTTAGACGTCTTTGTTACAGATATTCCATAAATATTAAATAAATTAGTCTGCACAATTAAAAAAAAAAAGGAAAATAAGTTTACCATTAGGAATCTTTTGTATATCTTCCATGTAAGCAACAACCCTCAATCAAGGAAATCGTGATAAGGAAATTCAAGTCATAGACAAATCGTGAGATATATATTTTATACGCAGGTACTGCTTTAATGTTTCATCTTTGATATGCGGAGTTCTAATTGGAAAACAATTAAGTAATTTCTTTTGTCGTAATGGCTTATTAAAAAAAAATCATCATACAAAATTCAAGATCCGGTTGATTTTTCAAATATGAAAGTTATTGTGTAGTAAAATTCACTTTTAGACAGCTGAGTACTAATTTAACCTTTAAAGATGGTTTATAAGAACATCAAGATTATATTTTAATGCTTTATGGGCTATTTTCTGTTTGACTCTCCGTATTTTCATAGCCAGACCGGCCAGCAGTCCAGAAATTACAAACACTTTTTTTTTACACGTTTTCTAAAAAAAAAATGACACGAAAGACAGATGATTTTCATTGGATTTATTGAAAGGTACATGTAAACAGTTTAAGAAAAGGTATTACTTCAAGCATTTGAAATTCTAACCTTAGCCAAATTTTGGGAAAACATGTGACATCTTCCTCACCTTTTTACATTATTATATAACAAATAAATGCAGATTGTTGCCATAGATACACCCAAAAGAAATAATATTTTACTATTTTATATCCTGGATATAAAATCTATGGAAGATTCTGATTTCATACATAATTTTATGCACATATATGACACAAAAAGTAAGCTTAATATTGCAAGAATGCAATGAAAAGGACATGGTTAAATTTATGAGGGAAAGTTTTACTATTTTTTCCTAACTGTTAACTGCAACCTTATCCAATATTTGCTTTGATAAAAACAGTTGGAGGGGAAAAAATTAACAATTAATTAATTCAAGAGGGGCGGTTATAACAGAGGGACATTCAAACCCATAGATCGAAAATAAACTGACAACGCCATGGCTAAAAAGGAAAAATACCCAAACAGACAAATAATAGTACACAAGACACAACATGGAAAAGACTAAGCAACATCTAACCTACCAAAAACAACTTCGGAAGGGTAAGTAGATCCTGCTCCAAATTTGGCAGCCGTCGTGTTTCAAACCCGGTAAATAGTCTAATTTGGTAGGTCACATTCGTTAAAAGGGTATGGGATTGTAGTTACGACACAAGAATATATCCGATATAATCTGTGAAACGGATATTCCATTACGGTTAACCAACTCGTGATGGCGTCCGTTAAATTTACGAATAGTTGATTTCAACTTCGTCGTTTGGAACTCTTAGTTTAATAGCTTATTTGTGAGCAGCAACCTTCTATTAGGGAAATCCTGATAGCAAATATAAGCCTGTGAATATCGTTTGAATTTGGAGATATATCCTCCATATGCAGATGCAGTGGAATGTTGCTACATAGAAATTGAAAGTTCACAATTGGGAAGGGAAATCATCTCTTTCGTCGTAAAGTATAGTCACCAACCAACTTTCATTGTAAATTCTAGATGTGATTCAAGATATGAGGCAAACTTAAGTGTATCTGCAGTATCCTTTATCTTTAGTTGGATAGATGCGTTCAGCATATTCACCTTATTTAGAATTATTTAGGAAGAGAACATTGGAAAGTGAAGTTATTACTAACATCTTTTGTTTCTTCCTTAGAAGTTCCTGTATGAAGTCAGTCTCATAAGAATAAAGGAACAAGTCATCAGGAAAACAATTTGTTACTCATTGGAATGTGAATAGTTTGTTGAAAAACATGTCCACCAAACGTATCAAATATGTTGTCAATCAAGAAATCAAGCTTCTTGGTAATGTCAATTTCAGAGAATTTTTTTATTGAACCAGAGATATTTTTTTTCAAAGTAGGATTTATCTCTCCCTAAGACAAGCTACGTGTACCAACGGTGTCATTCCGTGTTATGAAACAAAGTAATACCAACTCTTTCAATTTGTCTTTTGATTTGGAATTGGGAATACTTGTGTAAAGTGTAAAATAGGTTTGCAAATTTGGTAAGATCGATATTTTACAACACCTATCTAAACAATAATTGAACATTATTTTATTACATCATTGATTACTAAGGTATGTTTGATATATCTCAAACATAGACGAGTTTATAAAACAAGACAAAGACGATGTGCAGTAAGTTGGTATCTTAAAACAAAATGATTCATTCCAAATATGATCTATCAAACCATAAATCTAATTCTATATCAAACTCAAATCACCTTTATCTGGTATGACTACCATTTAAGTTTTATGTTAAAGCTATTACTTCATCTTTCAACTAAAACAGCGTGATTATAGATCTGTTATAGTTTTTGTGCGACTAAAGTGCAATAAATCCTGAATATTATTTTAATTACAAAATACCAGGCGGAAAAAACACATTGTAGAACGTTATTGACATTAAAGGTAAATGTTAGATACGATGAATCAAAGACACGAGAATAAACTTACGTCAGTGAATAAGCAATTGTTCAATGAATTCCAATATGGTTGCCCGATATCATTATTATTATTATTAATTGAATTAATAAAATCAGTTGAAGAAACAGAATATTGTGAAACTTTTTGGTAAGGAATTTCATTAACTTTTCCTTAGGTGATCTGATAAAAAAAAAATAAAACTAACAAGCCTTCTGTATGCAATACATAGTCCCAGGTAAAAATTACATTATACTGGAACAAATTGCTAACTTGTTCTATAACTTGTCATGGTGTAAACAGAAAGGAAATATCAAGTCATTGTATTTAAGCATGACTAAAACAGAGTTAATACTGATTATATGAGTGAATTTTTCAAGGACCATAACATGTACAAAATTATCAGACCAAAACAAAAATTTGAACTTGATCTGTAACACTCTTAACATTGGATATGATAATAGTTCTCTAAAATTAGATATGGTGTAATACAGTGTAAATCTATTTTCAAATTATATTCAAATATAATAAATAATTAAAAATATTTTTTTCTCATTTGACACAAACTAGTATAAATTTTTTACTTATCAATAAAATGTCAACAACTTTTATCTACACAATTTAATGTAATGAAATATACACCTTAATAAAAATAAATTATTATGTAATTAAAGGATTTCACTTTATATATTCAATATATATACATAGCATTCAGAAAATTAGTTAATACAAAATCTCAAACAAACAAACAGGCACAAATTTTTTTAAACAATTTACTAAAGAATTTCTTTAAAAAAATTGATTTATCTCTCTTTGTATAGAAATATGGTTTTGCATTGTAATCTAACATTAGATATGGATTTTTTTTATTGACCATAACTCTGAACTAAATCATCCGAATGGAACACAATTCGTAATTGATCTATAACTTGTCATGATTATAGGTACCAGGATTATAATTTAGTACGCCAGACGCGCGTTTCGTCTACATAAGACTCATCAATGACACTCAGATCAAAATATTCATAAAGTCAAACAAGTTAAAAATTGAAGAGCATTGAGAACCAAAAATTCAAAAAAAAATTGGTGCCAAATTTGGCTAAGGTAATAAATGCGTGGAAGAAGAAAATCCTTAGTATTTCGAAAAATTCCTACTTTTGTAAACATGAAATTTATAAAAATGACCATATAATTGATATAAATGTCAACACCGAAGTGCTGACTACTGGGCTGGTGATACAATCGAGGACGAAACGTCCACCAACAGTTGCATCAACCCAGTGGTGTTAATAGTTATCAATGGTACCATGCTTATAATTTAATACGCCAGACGCGCGTTTCGTCTTCTTATGACCCATCAGTGATTTAGTTTAAACATATTTTATTGTTCAAAATGACAAAAGGATCCGACACAAGTTTTACAACTTAGTAACGTCTTCTCCAAAACAAATACAAAATATACACATTAATTAATGAACACATCAAATATTTCATACTAACAAATAATTTAAGAATAAAGACATGAAAACAAAAGGAAACTTTTTGAAGCGAATCAATGGATTTTAATCGAGTGCATCCTTTTACAGTATAAATACGACACAAACACACCGAATAGTTAGTGGAATTACCTATGCGCAAATTTTGTTCTTGTGGACATAACTTAAATAAGTGTGTGTGTTTTTCTCATAATAAAGCGTGGGCTCTTAATATATTATCCAAGTTTTCGAAAAGGATGTCAGCTGCACACTGGTAAGTATAGATTTGAAACTTATTCTTATATTCTTTCGTTAAAATCCATTGAATCGTTATTGATAACAAAACTTAACAGTAAATATTCATCAAGATCATTCGATTATTGTCATTACATGTATATAGAAATATCTTTAATTTCATGTGTTGTAAGCAGAATTAAGGTTGTCAGACAATGCAGAGAAAAACGTTTGGTATTTTTTATATACCTTTGAACAGATAAACAAATAATATCATTTTCTTCAGTACGTAAAGCATCATCGCCAAATAATAATAAATCGATAGTAATATTTACATTAAAAACATTAATTTCGTTAAACATCAGATTTCTCTGAGCTGAAAAATTAATACAATATAATAGATAGTGTTCAACATTTTCATTAATAAAACCACATGAACAATTTGCATTTTGTATCAAATTTGCTTTGAACAAGTCAGCACGCAGTGCGCTACATCTGTTACGCAGCCTTGTGTGTAAAACAGAATACAAACGATCTCCTAAAGAACCAAATCTCGGAGATTTATTATTTCTATAGTATAGTTTGTGCAAGGTTAATTTAAAAAAGGAAAATGTAGGAATATGTCTTATACTTAAGTCTAAAGAGTTCCACAGTGCAATAGATGACGGAAAATAAGACTGTTGATAAGCTGATAAACGATTTACGGGAATAGTAATATTTTGACTGTTACGCAAATTATAATTACAAATATCTGATACAAAATCCGGAACCAAATCGTGTAAATAATCTGGCGCTTGGTTATTTATAATCTTATAAAACATAGATAATTTTTTAACCTCCCGTCTGACGCTTAATTTTTCCCATCCCGTCTCTAAATAGATACTGTTCCGGCTAGCGTAACTTGTTAATCCCGTAACTATTCGAGCAGCCTCGATTTGGATATTTTCCAACCGATCAGAATTTGTTTGTCCACAGTTATCCCATACTTCTGATGAATACTCCAAAATTGGCCGAATAAAAGTCATATAAATTTTTTCCAAATATTCCCTCTTAAGTCTAAATTTTAGTTTTCGTAAAACATTAAGCTGCTTGGAAGTTTTTTCTATCAGCCTATCAACATGCTTACTCCATTTACAATCACTACTAAATATGACACCAAGATGTTTATGCGTATGAACTGGCTCTAATGTAGTGCCATCAAAATCAAAAGAAAAATTACTTTGTATCGTTTTCATACTGAATATCATAATATCTGTTTTATTTGGGTTAAACTTCACTAGCCATCTGTTTGACCACGCATTTAAATAAACAAGATCTGTGCTGATTAAATTTTTTAAAATGGATTCATTAGGAGCAGTATGACCTATTGAAGTGTCATCTGCAAAAAGCCTCCCAAATCCAGAAAAACCATCAGCTATATCATTAATATATATCAAAAACAATAACGGTCCTAATACCGAACCCTGAGGCACACCGGCGTTTAATTTTCCAAATTTTGAAAGTGAATCTTTTAAGACAACTTTCTGAGATCGGCTACATAAGTAGCTTTTTAACCAACACAGCAAGTCTCCTTTTATACCATATTTTTCAAGTTTGTATAGTAAAGCCTTAATCCAAACCGTATCAAAAGCTTTACTTATATCAGCAAATGTAATGCTAGTAACTAGCTTATCATTTAGCGCCAATAAAATTTTGTTGTAAAGTTCAATTAATTGGTGCGTAGTGGAATATCCTGGAATAAATCCAGATTGATACTTATACAACAGTTTATTTTCATGTAAATGGTTAAAAATATTTTTGAACACAATTTTTTCTAATAATTTACTCACACATGACAATAAGGAGACAGGCCTGTAGTTAGAAGGTAGTGATTTGTCACCACTTTTGAATAATGGAATAACATATGCAATTTTCCATTGATCGGGAAATACTCTCTCATGAAGTGATTTATTAAAAAGTAAACATAATGGTTTTGAAATTTCATTTCTAACAGCAAGTAACATTCTGTTGCTAACAATATCTGGTCCTACCGCTTTATTTGGATCAAGCGTGGAAATAATATCAAGTACATCTTGTTCACTAACAATTATCTGCGAAAGAAAATCATGACAGCGATCATCAAATTCCGGTAAATCTTTATTAGCATCATCTATATTAGAAATAGAACAAAAATATTTATTTAAAATCTCAGACTTTTCTGTTCCTTCATACGCAAGGTTAAAGTTATGATCCGGGTCTCTTAGCGGAGGAATATCATGAGTTGGTCTGTCGCTTTTAATTAGCATATTGATGGTCTTCCAATACTGTTTACAGTTTGCAACTTTAAGTTCATCCAAATTCTCGTTTATAGTCGCGTAAAAATGCTTTTTAGCTTGCTTTTTTAAATTATTAACTTTATTCCTTTGTTGCTTATATTTATGTTCAGCAGATGTACTATGTGAACGCATAAAATTTTTTCGATGTCCCGTTTTCTCGTTTCCCGTCTCAAATTTGAATCAAACCAAACTTTATCATCACATCTTATAGTTACGTCCCTTGTAGGGATACACGCAGATGCTATATTAATAAAAGTGTTAGTGAAATTCGTAGCAGCAACATGAACATCACTTGCATCAGAAATCAAATTTTCCCAATTAGTATTAAGTACTTTTTGTTTCATCAAGTCATAATCCCCTCTTTTATAATCCCATATAGATCTAATATATGTTCGACTTTTACTAAAACCACAATCAATTGTGACATATGTTCCATCATGGTCACTTATACCTCTATCAATAGGTATTGTGTCTTTATCTAAAACTGGTATAGAGTCTGTAACTAAAATAGGGTCAAGTAGTGACGAACTACTTGTTCGTGTGTCAAAGTGTGTGGCTTTGTCAATTATGTTAATCAGGCCATTAATAAAAATAATATCTCTAATATTTGACGGTAGATCAGACATAAAATTTTTATTCAGATCACCTAAGCAAATTATACAATTATTTTCATCAAGGGCGTTTTTCAACATTTGATCAAAGTATTGCCAGAAATAAACTGTAGATTGCCTTTCCGACCTATAATTTATATTAATCAAAATAGATCGAAGTTTGGTCTTTAACTCAAACCACATACTCTCAATTTCATCATGCTCTAAATCTTGTCGACGGATTATGTGAACGTAATTTTTAAAATACATGATAATACCACCACCATGTGAATTTCTGTCTTTTCTAACTGGTGTTTCAAACCCCATAATAGATATATCGTAATCAGCAATATTAGAGTCTAAATGTGTTTCTGTGAAAAATACTACATCATAATCCTCAATAATATCGGCAATATAGTTCAGTTTATTTCTAAGGCTTCTAATGTTGCAATGGAAAATTGACAATGTTTTCTCGGAATACTCGTGTGTGCGTTCAGGACCCGGGTTCGGTTCAATGTCACCACATATTAATAATAAACATAAAAGCACTAAATAAAAAGCAATCAAATTACTACAAGTTCTATATAGGTTGCGTATACTTAGTTTAAATCTTGAAATCATCTTTATTAATTCTGCCAGCATATCATTTTAGGAAAAACAATACCGGTAAACTGTTTTTCTCAAACAACCCAAACTAGTCTTGTGATAAAACAGTCCTATTGTTATCCTGTACGATACAATATCATTACCCATTGTCAAATACAATACAATAGAAAAGGATAACAATATAGGACTGCATTTTAAAACATGATACATAGCATGGACAATTATAATTCGAATGACCCTTCATGAATTTCAGAAAAATAAAAAGTAAAGAAAAAAAGAAAAATATGTACATGTACAAAAAGCAATATTTCAACATCGTAAATATTCGATGTTGGTATTGCAAATATCAGAGAGCTGAATTTTTAACAAAGATTTTATGTTAATGATACTTTGATAAAATAATCCAAATTAAGTGACCAATTTTTATGCGCCTCTCTGAATTATATCGAAAGTGGAAATGAACTGATTTGCATATTGTAGTCAAATAAGGTAAGGTATACTATAAATTTAGCTTGGACATAATAACCGTAACGATTGTCACGTGATACAATGTTGTTTTTTTAAACACACTTCGTTGATTATCACTCATGTGATATAGAGTAGAATTTAAACCTATTGACATTGCCAAAGATGTATTATTTTAGTGTATGTAAACACTACCACGTGTTTCTAAACACGTGTATTTATACAACAGTTACTGTTAAAAATTAAATAAATACGGATAGTGCTTACTAGTTTAGACACTTTCTTGAAACAGCATATTGACATATTACATATTGTACATAGTATTAAACTAGATCATACAGTTCCGAGTAAATTTGTGAATTAGTAAACTTTATTCAGACAAAACAAACAAGAATATGATGGTAACGGAATGTCAATCCTCACTATGGTCATCACCTTCAAGGACTTCCCCACCAAGTCTGTAAATGTCTTGCCTTGAGTTAATCTTTTTAGGACGAGCATTTTCTGTTGTTTTTACTATTATGGACCCGTCATGTGTCCAAAAGGAGTGTATGATATCTTTTTCACGCAAAGTGTTTAATCTATGTAGCAGATCATACCTGTGTTTGGTGAGATTTTCTGCAATGAAAATTTTGCTTTTGTTTCCTTTTAAATAACGCTTGCTGTTGAAGACTAATTGTCTCTGACGGTATGACAGGAAGCGTACAATGATTGCAATTTTGCCATCTTTAATTTCACCAATTGGATGGGACCGGCCAATGTCTCTTGTGTTCAAATTCAATTTGAGATTTTTATTACAAATATCAAGTACAAGTGCATCAGTGTTAATAGGTTTAATTATATCACCATTATCGTCAGTTGGAACTGGAACATTATGAAATCGCAAGCTTGTTCTTCGCGAATATTGTTCCTGTTCCTCAATTCTGGCCTCGACCTTGCCTAATTTGGTTTTTAACATTTTCATTTCCTCTTTATATTTATTAAGTTCTACGTCTTTAAGAATAAGAGCATCTTTGTTGTGTTTAATACTTAGCAAGTGAGGCTGCATGCATTCATCAACTATCTGGACAATTTTGGGTTTGACCATTTCAATGACCTTTTCTGTGATAAGAGGGATGATGGAATCCATAAACTCTTGATTTTTTAGAGTAGCACATACAACATCTGATAATTTAAAAACCGTTTCTTTTTTAACAGATGATATGATATTCTCAGTACTATCAGAATTGGGCAAGCTAGAGTCACTGAGTGAAGTATCAAGGTTGACAAGTCTAGCAAGTTTTTCTACTTGTTGCATTGACGGGGATGAATTATCAGGACTACTAGATGGATGGTCTCTTTTTCCACTGTGCTTTGGTGTATTTTTAAAGTAACTGACAATGTTAGATTGTTGTTGTTTTTCTTTAATTACCTGGTCAGCCATCTTGTGTGTTGTGAACTCCAATATATAACAGATATAAATGAAAAATCTAGCAAAAGTCACTATTTGGTCATAAATGAATCTGTTCGAACAAATATAATATACTTTTCACATAATGTCTAATAAATTTTCAAATTATATCATAACATATTACACTGGAGGATATAAATTTCTCTCTTTTTAGTCTCCTCAAATTTTCACACCTTCATACTCAAGGGCAGATAATCTTATTAAAAAAAAAAAAAAAAAAAAAAATGCTCACATCATATAACAAATATTAAATCTACCATTGAATGTCTTTAAGACAGACAGACAGACAAGTGGACTGAGTCGGTAGGGGACTAATAAAATATACCCTACATGATACCTTTATTAAAGAATCCGTGAAGATGTCTTCCGGTAGCAGTCTTCATTGTCCTTTGTCGTTTTTAATCCTTATGAAGAATATGTAGTTAGGTATAAGGAATAACACTCCAATTCTGGTTTGTATTTTCATAATCAACACAACGGGCGCAACCACATTGTCTGTACCATTTTTACTGCAAACGGACTTGTTGACAACAACTGTCTATTCACTGACCCTAAATGTCAAACAGTTGAAAATCCAAAACTTATAACACGTGGAGACAAAACTGTGTTACTTTTCAGAGCACATGTGTTCAACCACGTGTTCGTGTTGGTATTTGTATCTGTAGTTTTTTAAGGTCTTTCCTCTCCGCGAGGAAAGACCTTATTGTTTTTCGCATGTTTTTTTTTTTTTTTTTTTTTTTTTTTTTTTTTTTTTTTTCATCCAGCATTTGTTTAACATGGCCTCCCCTTGTTTCTATTGGAGTTATCAAGACCAAATATAGACCATCGGTAGACCTCATCATGAAGTATTACCAGATGAGGCTGTGTAGGATTTCATCATCCCCTTTAGAAGTTATCTCCCTTTTATTGGTTTTTTCCGACATGGCCCCCCCTCGTTGTTTTTAAAGGTATCATGACCTTATTTGGACAATAATTAGATCTCATCATGATGTGTTACCATATGAGGCTGCTAAGGATTTCATCATTCCCTATGAGAGTTATGTCCCCTTGAAGCAATTTCTTTCTTTGACATTTTTCTCAAAAAGTATTCAAGATAGAATCCATTTGAAAACGGCAGCATGTACAAGACCAGATGGCAATGTTAATTAACATATACAATCATTTTGTTGTCAACCCTTATAAGGAGTTATTTCCCTTGAAATAATATACATAATTTTTGAAAAATTGTATCTCGAGAACCGGAAGTCGTAAAGACTTGGGACCTACACCAATAATCATAAGTTCATGTGACCTTTAATATGCACCCAAGGTCAAAGGTCACAGAGTGCAAAAAAAAATTACGCTGCAATTTCAAGCTTTCATATTAAGAAAACGATAAGAGATTTGCTGCATACTTACAGCATATAAAATGTTCCTCTCGACGAGCTCTACATTTTATACACTGAGCTCAAAAGAGTCCGACTGTCTGTTCAAAAGTTACGACGGGTTGATTCTTAAAAGTATAGTATTGTGTGTATATCTTTTTAAAGGTAACAGATATCAAACTACTATAAATTGCAAAGATGATCAGTAGTTCAAGACCTTCAATTTGAGGTCAATGTCAGGTCATGATGAAATTTCACCTTGACCTTCACATTATACTATGACCTTGACCTTGTGATATTTGAAAGGTCAAGTGCTCCTGAGTTGAATGGTGATAGTCCCATGTCTCTACGACTTCCGGTTCTCAAGTTTTGTATTGCATCATATATTTGATGATTAATTGTGACCTTGGTGAACTTTGAAATTGTCCCAATTCTTTTTCTATAATGTTGTCCTTCAACTGTAGATCATTTATCATTGAACAGATCTGAGATATCTATTGTCGTTTTAGAGATAATGCAGTTTGAAGTTTTGCGAGCGGAGGCATGTATTTCTGAATCATCAAGAGCTTACCACTTAAAATGTTTTAGAAATTGAAGAGGTTGACATAGTTATATGCTTGACCAAATACCAAAAACATTCCATTGAAAAAAACACCAAAAAACCAATTTGAAATTTTCAAGTTTTGCATTGACTTTGTAAGTTTCATAACTTCTATTTATATAGTTGATATTGCATCATTATTTGCACTTCGTCAAATGGGGTCATCTGATATATCAAATTGAAGGTCTTAATAAACTCTACTTAAAAATGAAAATTTTAAACTCCCTTTTCATCCCAGGCGGACGGGTGGGGTCATTTAGTGCAAACATTCAAATTTCTCAGATGGTAAGGTTGTCGCATATCAAATGAAAGATCATAAAGCGTACATTTCAAATTTCAAATTGACGTCTCCCGAAAATGGGTTGGATGGGTCATTTAGTGCAAAAAATAAATGTTCTTTTAAGGTAGGGTTGTTGTATATCAAATGAAAGGTCATGATGTGTACATTTGAAATATCAAATTCCCGACCTCCAAAAATTAGTTGGATAGGGTAATTAAGTGCAAAAATCAAACTTTCTAGAACATGGTGTTGTCGCATATCAAATGAAAGCTCATCTACCCTGTGTTACATATATCATACTTCCGATCTCAAAAATGTAGGCGGATGAGGTCATTAAGTGTAAAAAGCGAAAAGTTTCAGAAGGTATGCTTGTCGTATATCAAACGAAATGTCATACAAAGTACATTACGAAAACATAACTTTTACAGGAAAGACCTTTCAATTGTTTCACAAACAATTGAGATACTAGTTAAGGTCTTTCCTCTCCGCGAGGAAAGACCTTATTGTTTTTCTCCTGTTTTTAAGGTCTTTCCCCTACATGGGAAAGACCTTATTGTTTTTCTAATGTTTTTTTTTTTTCTTTTTTTTCTTTTTTTTCTTCCAACATTTTTTTGACATGCCCGCCCCTTCTTTCTGTTAAAGTTACCAAGACCAAATATGGACCATTGATAGACCTCATCATGCAGTTTTACCAAATGACCCTGTTAAGGATTTCATCATCTTCTTTAGAAGTAATCTCCCTTTTATTGATTTTTTCAACATGGCACCCCCTCGTTGTTTTTAAAGATATCATGACATTATTTGGACAATAGGTAGATCTCATCATGATTTATTACCATATGAGGTTGAATAGAATTTCATTGTCCCCTATGGGAGTTATATCCCCTTGAAACAATTTCTTTCTTTGCATTTTTCTCAAAAAGTATAAGAGATAGAATCGATTTGAAAACGGCAACATGTACAGGAACAGATGGCAATGTTAATGAACATATACAATCATTTTGTTATTAACCCTTATAAGGAGTTATTTCCCTTGAAAAATTGTGTACACTTTTAGAAAAATTGTATTTCCAGAACCGGAAATCGTAGAGACTTGGGACCTTCACCAATAATCTTTAATTCGTGTGACCTTTAATATGCACCCAAGGTCAAAGGTCACAGAGTGCAAAAGAAAATTACGCTGCAATTTCAAGCTTACATATTAGGAAAACGATAAGACTTTGCTGCATACATACAGCGTATAAAATGTTCCTCTCGACGAGCTCTACATTTTATATAATAAGTCAAAAAATGTCCGACCGTCTGTTCAAAAGTTACAACGGGATGATTCTTAAAAGTATAGTATTTTGTGTATATCTTTTTAAAGGTCACAGATATCAACCTACTATTAACTGCAAAGATGATCAGTAATCCAAGACCTTCAATTTGAGGTCAATGTCAGGTCATGATGAAATTTCACCTTGACCTTCACATTATACTATGACCTTGACCTTGTGCTATTTGAAGGGTCAAGTGGTCCTGAGTTGAATGGTACTAGTTCCATGTCTCTACGACTTCCAGTTCTTAAGTTTGGTATTGCATCATATATTTGATGATTAATTGTGACCTTGGTGAACTTTGAAATTGTCCCAATTCTTTTTCTATAATGATGTCCTTCAATTGTAGATCATTTATCATTTAACAGATTTGAGATATCTATTGTCGTTGTAGAGATAATGCAGTTTGAAATTTTTCGAGCGGAGGCATGTATTTCTGAATCAACAAGAGCGTACCTCTTAAAATGTTTTAGAAATTGAAGAGGTTAACATAGTTCTATGTTTGACCAAATACCAAAAACATTCCATGAAAAAAACCACCAAAAATTCAATTTGAAATTTTCAAGTTTTGCATTGACTTTGTCAGTTTCATAACTTCTATTTATATAGTTGATATTGCATCATTTTTTGCACTTTATCAAATGGGGTCATCTGATATATCAAATTAAAGGTCTAAATAAACTCTACTTAAAAATGAAAATTTTAAACCCCCTTTTCATCCCAGGAGGACGGGTGGGGTCATTTAGTGCAAACATTCAAATTTCTCAGATGGTAAGGTTGTCGCATATCAAATGAAAGAACATAAAGCGTACATTTCAAATTTCAAATAGACGTCTCCCAAAAATGGGTTGGATGGGGTCACTGAGTGCAAAAAATTAATGTTCTTTTAAGGTAGGGTTATTGTATATCAAATGAAAGGTCATGATGTGTACATTTGAAATATCAAATTCCCGACCTCCAAAAATTAGTTGGATAGGGTAATTAAGTGCAAAAATCAATTTCTAGAACATGGTGTTGTCGCATATCAAATGAAAGCTCATCTACTCTGTTCCATATATCATAATTCCGATCTCAAAAATGTAGGCGGATGAGGTCATTAAGTGTAAAAAGCGAAAAGTTTCAGAAGGTATGCTTGTCGTATATCAAACGAAAGGTCGTACAAAGTACAATACGAAAACATCATTTTTACAGGAAAGACCTTTCAATTGTTTTACAAACAATTGAGATACTAGTTTGTTATTGTCGTTTGTCTTTTCATTATTTAATCTGTTGCCAGGTTTTGTCTGTGTCATTGTGTCTTACGAGTTTCGATAATTCCTTAGATTTCTGCGATCTCTTATCAATTATTAATTCAAATGGAGATGTATAGAGTGTTGTTTAAACTTCATTGCTATAAGTTATCTTGAAATACAAGGGGACAGTAGAATAAATACTGCATAAAAAAAACTCGTCGAATTTACCAGGCTTATAGTTTTATACACAACATCGCGTTTCGTATGCAAAAGCTTCATTTGTGATCCATTTGTTTGTTGTGTTTGAGCTTTTAATTTTGTCATTTGATTACGGAATTTTCGTTTTGAATTTTTCCACGGTGTTCGTTTTTTTTGTTATTTTACTTCTTGTGAAATCTTATCGAAAAGCTAAAAAGTAAAATAAAGTCCGAAGTTGAAATATAGTTGTGACATACAATTCCGAAAACTTGTGCCAATTACAGGTTATGTATTAGATGCGAGGAAACAACACTGCTCTGCGAAATGTGTTATCGAAAGGTCCGAAATATCATGAGCCTAAATCCATCAATTGGTAATACAACTTCAAAATTTTGATGGATTCAGTCGAGGATTATGCCAGGCAAGGGGCTAAGCGCGAAAAGAAAGACATAGACACTCTTTTCGAATGGATTAAGGCTGTGAAGTCGTTGATTTATCTGAATTAACTGGCGTTGTCACTTTATTTTCGATTTATGAGTTTGACAGTCCCTCTGGTATTTTTCTTCCCTCTTTTATTCTTTCAAATAATAAGAAAATAAATAAACAGATACCAGGATTATAAGTATGTGCGCCTAACACGCTTTTCTAATAAGAAATTGCTCATTTAATTAAACAGCCTATATCTATGGTAACGCCAGAAAAGGTGACTTTGACATTTTGTTGTCTAAGAAACTTTTGCCTTTTTAATAGTTTCCTCCGATTCATAGGTGTTTTTTTTCATCCTTGGGATTTAAAAAAAAACAAATTCTGATTTAAAATAAAGAATGAATATTTAAACTTACATGGGCAAGCAATAGACAATTACCTGGAAATTATTTCATGTTAAGGAGAGTTATCCTTTATATACCACTAAATAAAAATTGTCAATTGTGCACACGTTTTAAGAATTAATTTGTCTTTCTGGAAATGAAGACGAATTACAATTGTTCGTACCTTCTTTTGTACCATTTATCGAATTATTCGTAAGACATCTTACTTAAAGAGAATTCTTTATAGTTGTAAAAAATAATCGCATTTGCTAAATTAAATTAAAGACGTTTTTTAGTCAAACATGTATTATACATTGCCATAGTATGAATTGATAAATGCAAAATATAAAAAAAAAACCTACACCTTGATTCTGAGTTAGTATTGAATTTTACTACAATATCAAATTTTGACAAATGTAAGAATGATCTGACATATTAAACCTTTGATGCTGAATTTACATAGACAGAAGTTTGAAGGTCACTTCTCTGTCATATGTCAGCAAGTAAAAAAATATATTTTTCATTATAATTGCGATGATGTAGAAACATGAATAACAAGATATATTTTATTCAGCGGCAATTATTGTCAACATTAAGAACTAAAGTCACCAAAGACCCTGTGTCAGTTTGTATTTCAAACAACGGTCACTATCCAGTATTATAGACAAGAAAGAATAAATGTCAAAAGTCTCCTTTTTTGTTTACAATTTCTCTCTATCTTCTTTATAAAAAAGATGTGGCATAATTGCCAATGAAACACCTCTTCACAAATGACCAAATGACACAGTAAATCAAAACTATAGGTCACCGTTGGGCCTTCAACAAAGCTAATACCGCCAAAAACATAAAGTATTTTAAAAATATCAACAATTAAGGACAGCCACTATCATGAAACGTCTACTTAGAAATATATACTTATTTGTAGATCTTATCTTGCTGATTATTATTGCTATTTTAAAGGGGTGTTTGCTTCGAGATATATATAAAAAATACACAATGTTCAATCCTTAATGAAAGTAAAATGGTACAATTATTATTCGCGTTTAGAAGCCAGTTTTGGTTGAATTTTGTTCAAATAACCTAAGAAACATCGCTGATGGAGAATTATTCACCTGCAAGTGAATAATTTGACCTCACTGAAGCTGTATTCACTTGACCTTTACTTTAATCCCTTAACTAGAGATGTATTACGCATGAACTAGAAGTTTTCAGCTATTGAAAGGAAAAGAATGTCTAAATTGGAAGTAAAACAAGGGAAACCCATTTGTTTGGCTGTTTTGATCCATAAAACTAATTCGTATACAGGTAAACACGATGATTAACATGTTTGTTCATTCTATAAAACAATTGGCTTTTGTAAGATTGTGGCGAGGAGTTGATCTCAATAACCAGTCAGATGGGAAATAATTACATATGTTACTTTTGAATCTAACTTTGGTTGCGAAAAATATCTTGGTACTGTTGAAACTTATAAATAAAACAGTCTAATAAGATTTCGCAAAATATTAAAAATCAGTCTGAAGTGTGAAACTGCCTATTCTAGAGGTGGCGTGAATCAGATGTGGATACTTAAAAATTCCAAAGATCTTTTAGAGTACATACAATCTAACTCTCTTTCATCTTGTAACAGTATTAAAACATTTGACTTTTCTACTCTTTACACAAGTATTCCACATTCCAAACTAAAAGACAAATTGAAAGAGTTGGTATTACTTTGCTTCATAAAAAAGAATGGCCAACGTAGATACAAGTATCTTGTCTTAGGGAGGGATAAATCCTACTTTGTAAAGAATCACTCTGATTCAAACCAAAAATTCTCTGAAACTGATATTATCAAGATGCTTGATTTCTTGATTAACAACATATTTGTTACGTTCGGAGGACGTGTTTTTCAACAGACTGTCGGCATTCCAATGGGAACAAACTGTGCCCCTCTACTTGCCGACTTGTTTCTTTATTATTATGAGGCTGACTTCATGCAGAAACTTCTTAGGAAGAAAGATAAGAAGTTAGCAATATCCTTTAACTCTACTTTCCGCTATATAGATGATGTTCTTTCACTAAACAATTCAAAATTTGGTGACTATGTGGAACGCATCTATCCCATCGAACTAGAGATAAAGGATACTACAGAAACAGTTAAGTCGGCTTCATATCTTGACTTACATCTAGAAATTGACAATGAGGGTCGGTTGAAAACAAAACTTTACGACAAAAGAGATGATTTCAGCTTTCCAATCGTGAACTTTCCATTTCTAAGTAGCAACATTCCAGCAGCACCTGCATACGGGGTATATATCTCCCAATTGATACGATATTCCCGTGATTGCATTTCCTATCATGATTTTCTTGATAGAGGGTTGCTGCTCACAAGGAAGCTATTAAACCAAGAGTTCCAAATGGTGAAGTTGAAATCATCCCTTCGTAAATTTTACGGACGCCATCACGAGTTGGTTGACCGTTATGGAATAACCGTTTCACAAATGATATCTGATATGTTCCTTACGTCGTAACTACAATTCCCTTCCCTTTCATGAATGTGACCTACCAAATTAGACTATTTACCGGATTAAAATTTTGTAATCACATAAGCAACACGACGGGTGCCACATGTGGAGCAGGATCTGCATACCCTTCCGGAGCACCTGAGATCACCCCTAGTTTTTGGTGGGGTTCGTGTTGTTTATTCTTTAGTTTTCTATGTTGTGTCATGTTTACTATTGTTTTTCTGTTTGTCTTTTTCATTTTAAGCAATGGCGTTGTCAGTTTGTTTGAGATTTATGAGTTTGACTGTCCCTTTGGTATCTTTCGTCCCTCTTTTCCTATGGCTGTATGATGTAAAAACATGTAATTAAAGCGAAGGTCAAAATCTAGAACGTCATATTAACATATGACCTTGACCTCAAATTCATGGTCACAAACCATTGACCTCAAATCAAAAGACCCTAGGTGTTTAATATGTAAGGTTAATGAGTAATATCACTTTACGCATAATTCGAAATATAAACTGGGCGAAAACTCCAATTTTTGTCTACACAGCTTTTCCACCAAAATTTATAAATAGACATGTCACAACTAACAGTTTTGTAAAAATAATTTTTTCGCTATGGTATACAGTTTATGAAATTAGAAAAAATAATAAGCCAAAATCAAAATTTGAAATTCGACCTTGACCTCAATTTCAAGGTCACAAACCATGGACCTCAAATCCAAAGACACTAGGTGTTTAATGTGTCAGGTTAATGCACAGGCACTTGTCTCAGAAAAATAAAATATCCTATATACCTTAATATAACACAAGGTACTTAACTAAATTTTTTGAAAAATGACACCCAGTTCCGAATTCCCGTTATTTTTTTATTTCTCGGTTGTCAAACCTACTTAAACTTAATATGCCGTAAATCTAAATTGATTTATCTACACAATGGTATATGACACGACTATCATTGTTGTCGGGATCATTAGTAGCAGGACTCAGAAGTCGGTCAACGGGATGTTTTTTTGCATTCGTCTCAAACTTTGACAACACCCAGCCCGCAGTGATTGAATTATTATAAAAATTATTAAAATAAAAACTACCAGCTTCCCTCTGACTATACATTATTATCTTTATTGTAAATTATTTACAGATTATGTGAAACAAACCCAAATAAGTGTTTTTTGAGGTCTGTCAAATGTGTCAGGAGTTTCTAATTTAAGAACTCAGATTTTCCCATTTTATTGACATCATTCAGACTCTCTCTGGACTTTACATAAGATATTGAGATAACTCCAAAAGGTCTTGGTTAAGTAAATCTGGAACTGGGGGGAGCTGAAAAAAATCTCCTGACCGAATTATTTGTATACCTCCAAAATAAAGATCACTATCTCTGATTTTTCTACATATAAATTCAATCTGATTAAACATTTTAGCAGAAAGCATTAATATTTCATCTAGAATCAAAACATCTGTTTGCCTGATGTTCAATTTGTATTTTTGAAAATATTCATCAATAGTCAATTTTTGTAATTAGAAATTAAAAATTAGAATTGTCGTTAGAAAAATGACCATCTGCTATACCGGACCATGAATGGACAGTAATCCCACCTATATTCAAGGAAGCCACTCGCGTTGTTCCTTTGACTGCGACCGTTTCCCCCCTTTTTTAGTTCTTGTTCTATAGTACAGACCAAATGGCTCTTCCCCGTTCCACTTTGCCCAAGAAGCAAAAGGTTATGACCATTTTTTACCTCATTCAATGCTATAAGCTGTTTGACATTCATTTTGTTATGAAACACACGGGTACACAACGACACTAATGTACAGTTATAAATTGACCAAAATTTCCCACATTTATTTTTAGCCAGACGATTGACCAATGAGAAACCAGTATAAAATTACATGCGGACTGGGTGTTGCCAAAGTTTGAGACGAATGCAAAAAAACATCCCGTTGACCGACTTCTGAGTCCTGCTACTAATGATCCCGACAACAATGATAGTCGTGTCATATACCATTGTGTAGATAAATCAATTTAGATTTACGGCATATTAAGTTTAAGTAGGTTTTACAACCGAGAAATAAAAAAAATAACGGGAATTCGGGACTGGGTGTCATTTTTCAAAAAATTTAGTTAAGTACCTTGTGTTATATTAAGGTATATAGGATTTTTTTTTCTGAGACAAGTGTGTTATATTAAGGTATATAGGATTTTTTTTTCTGAGACAAGTGCCTGTGGGTTAATGACTTATATCACTTTACACATAGTTCAAAATATAAACTTGGCGAACACTTCCATTTTTTGTCTATGCAGCCTTTCCACCAAATTTATAAATAAAGACATTTCGCAACTAACAGTTTTGTAAAAATAATTTATCGCTAGGGTATACAGATTTTGAAAATAAGTGAAAATAAGCCAAAATCAAAATTTTGAATATGACCTTGACTTTTGACCTTGACCTTATTTTCATTTTTTTGGACCAAGGATCTCAAATCCGAACACCCTAGTTCTCTATCACTTATGGTTTACCAGTTAGAAACACATATCACTTATATCAAATACATAAAGGGAATAACTATCATATGGAGTCTCCGTATAGCTTTCGTCAAAATAAAAATCCTAATCCTGAAGATGTAACGAGCAATTTGGTAAAATAAAATTTCGTAATCTTTTACGGTTGCGAAGGAGTAGTGGCCACAAGAAAAACAGTGTTTGGGGGATAACCCTTACAACGTACAGTATTTGGTTACACAGTTTTAAAAGCGTATAAACTATGAGATATTATATTTCAAATATCAAAGCAACATCTTATGAAACAACAAAACTACGCAAGAAAAAAATTAGGCGGAAGAAAAAAAATAATAATCAGAACAAAATCACGGAAAGGTGGAAAACCCTAATTGTAATACTTATAACCAATGCAACTTATAAATTTATGAAGTAAACATGTGCCAGGTGTTTTCTGAACATGACAGTAATTCAAACAATAAAGATGTTTATCTTATTTTACTTTGTATTAAATATTGTTGCATTAGTATAAATGGTACTGTGACTTTTGAACACCTGTTATGTTGATAGAGGCTCTTCTTTTAAGGATAGACTCTGTAAAAATATTACTATAGTGGCTTCATGGTACAAAAGAAAAAAGAAGATATCAAAAGACAATCATAATCATAAATCAAAGACAAGCTGACAATGTAAAACAAAAACTACGAAAAGACAGACAACAAAACTCAGAAACAAAGGATTAAGTGGCAAAATGCTTATCAACAAACCGGGGAAATTTGGCAAAAACTGTAAACACTCTTATTACCCGTCATTGTGTTGTTGTGCTATGGTCAATTTTGAGTTATAGTCTTACATGTTTGCTTATGTTCTTTGTCAATATGCCATTTTATGATTCTTTGTTGAAACAGTGAATTTTTTTAGTAATGTAATAGCCGACTTTTAGGCCTCAAGGAAAACTAAAGTCGCTTTGCTAGGGTTCAGGATATTTATTAATCAGTAACGTAAAACACCCTGTAATAACAATGATAAAGTTATACTAATTTTACAGATGAATTAATAAATCAGTAATACACATTATAAGTATAATATTCTTTCATTACATATAATGGTATTATACAAAACATTGCACTTCAAAAATACATTTAAGTTATGAACATAATGAGATCAAATATTATGTTTAATCATCAAATCATAGTATAATGTCTTTACATATAATATTTAGTTGTTCAGATTAACAACATTGATAAATTAAACAAATATTAAAAGCATCTAAAATCAAGGGAAATAACTCTTTATCAAAACTATGTGCTTAACATACTCCATAGTTAATTCAACCTTTTAAACGAAATACATTATAATTCTAATAACATATTACTAATCCTTACCAACTTGTGGAGCAAGGTAGTTACTGTTGTGGCACAAACCAATTCAAATGTACATACTGGTTATCACACAGTGATATCTTTATAACATCTTACAAGTTCTGTAAACCAAAATTACAATGTTAAATAACGGATTTAAGGAAACCGTATTTAAACATAGACCTTATAATAAAACATACAATATAAATAATGTCCTTGTGTATAAAATAAAACATAACTCGGACAATACTTTAAATATGTGCAGAAACGTAGTTCGCTATCTAATACAACTTTGTTTATGTTTTCTATTTATAATCAATCAACAATGTTATTGTGTACGGACTAGTTCACACAACTAATACACGGTGGTATTTAAAATC
The DNA here is from genome assembly GCA_019925275.1 of Mytilus edulis. Classification (NCBI taxonomy): domain Eukaryota; kingdom Metazoa; phylum Mollusca; class Bivalvia; order Mytilida; family Mytilidae; genus Mytilus; species Mytilus edulis. The sequence goes on from CM034349.1 coordinate 138,607,902, forward strand.
TACTCATAACAAAGTCTTATCGAATACACCTCAAAGTATCGATCGGAATGTGTGTGCTTTCTAAACTGATTTACATATAACTCTAACGAATGACTACCAGTACTTTATATAATAAAACAAGTGTATAATATATGCATTTTATGTTGCGATAATACTTTTCGGGATCGTAGAGAAAAATAACCTTTCATACCAAAAATCATTCAATCTATGAAAATATATTAGAAATAGTAATAAAGAATTAGATAAAGAAAACTCACGTCAAAATGTCAAGTCTGTCAATACAAATACAATCATGACTATTCTCTATACTTTCAAACTATTTCAATGGCTACTGGACATAAACGTCTGACCATTTCGACTCCATTAGTCCTTCTAACTCTAAACAAAGAAACTAAGAACTGAGCGGTAAAACTTTAAACTAACCAATCAAATCCAAGTAATCATGAATAATGTATGGAAACATTTCAGTGTAATAAAAGTTTATATGATACAATATCTTATGAAGTTTATTTAATATTAACATAATTATACATCTTTATTTTACCATTAAAATATACACAAAATAAAGAGGCTACCACAGTAGGGATTAACATTATATTACAATGTTGACTGCTGTACCTCAATTTTTGACGTTTTACAAATCATGTCTGTTTTTTCTCACACATTGTTGTCAAAATATGCAATTTATGCGACTGATTTACAAGTGAGAGGTTTAGCCAGCTATAAAACCAGGTTTAATCTACCATTTTCTAGATACATACAAGTTCCAAGTCAGAAATATGCCCGTTGTTTTCAATTAGTTATATTTGTTTAATCTTTGATTTTGCCATTTTATGAACTTCTTTCTGTCTCAAATTTCTCTTGGAGTTTGATATTTTTTTAATATGCTCTTTTTATTTAAAAAAAAAATACGATATCAAAATAGCCGCTCCTGGTGGCAGTTGTTTAATAACAAAATTAAAGCTAAATAGAACTTAGACAGATTGTAAACGTTTAATTGTTCTTGTTAAGGTTAGTTGAAGAGCCAGCTCAACAAATCACTTTGATTATAAATACATTCATTTCGAGCGAAGAGTAATCAGTTTTTGTCCATCCAATAGAACCAA
>CM034349.1:138609107-138677179 GCA_019925275.1 Mytilus edulis
TAGTACAATAACATACACAAATAATATTTCTTGATCTAAAATTCCACTGTGTAACAGAGAAGGTGAGATAACTGCTGGTGCCAGGGGAGACAATTCAGTGCTGCTTTACAGGAACTTACCTCCATCACCACTGTTTCCACCTCGAGCCTTAGCTATGGAGTCTAATTCATCAAAGAACAAAACACAAGGAGCCGCTGATCTTGCCTGAATTCCAATCAAATTATAACATTATACCCTCTGTTAGTCAGTTTTGATCCAAGATTAATATACAGTAAGAGGATAATGACTGTATCTGAACTGGTCTTTTGATTTTTCTTCAAATTTGACAAAAACTGCAATACCTTTAGAGAATGAATAAATATGCAAATGGTAATTTTAAAACTGTCAAAGGGGTTAATTCCATGAGGAAACCCCATCCCCCCCCCCAAAAAAAAAAAGAAATAGGTGTATAAAACCCAAAACTTTCTAAAGAATTGGTCTGAATTTGCGTTCCCAGAACCTTTTAGATTGATTAAATCATAAAAGATTGTCAACAACTGACAATGTAGTAATTATAACAGTCATCATCCTCTGGCAAGCAACTTTACATACAGGATGCATTGAAGCAAGGACATACAGCAGGGCTAATACAGCCAAGCTACATACCTCCATCTCCTGCATTGCCTCCTCGAGATTTAGCTATGGAGTCTAACTCATCAAAGAACAGGACACATGGTGCTGCCTGTCGAGCCTGACATGTGGTAATTAAACAAGGCATTTATTAAACACTCAATAATAAAATGTATCACTGTATGTTTTATTACTAGTTTATGCAAACCCTCAGTGACATACTCTTACATATTGTTGCTGAAAGTGACACATATCTAAACAGCATGTCATAATATGTATGTTGAGATTGACAACCTATTTATTGAAGCTTGTCTTATTTTTCTTTCTCATGAAATGTAATACATACAGTCCTGGTACAAATCATTTCTACCGTACATTTTTTTGTAGTATGAGTAATCAAATTATATAGAAACATATTGTAAGCATCACAAGGTTTCATCAATCAGTAGCTGTATATCCAAGTGTATCCCAAATATTAATACTGCCTATTCAATGGTACTTCTAGTGTGTGTATAGTAAACAATGCAGACACATATTGAAGCATGAATGTTGTAATTGTCTGTAAAAGTTTAATTATTTCATGTCTTCTTACCTTATCAAATATTTCTCTGACATTTGCTTCAGATTCTCCAAACCACATGGTTAATAATTCTGGTCCTTTGATAGAGATGAAGTTAGCCTGACATTCATTAGCGATAGCTTTGGCTAGTAAAGTTTTACCACAACCTGGAGGTCCATAAAACAATACTCCTTTTGATGGGGTCATACCAAACTTCAAAAACTTTTCTGGATGTTCAACTGGATACTATAAATATAATTCAATTTATAAATGTTACAATGATATCAATTTAGGACAAAGATTAATATCAAGGAACTTGTATTACAATCATGAAAATGAGGACATTTGACAGATAAAAAAATCAGGGAATTAGATTAAAAAAAAATATCCACTTCTTTTAAATAAGCCTTGATCAGGTAGGATGATTGTCAAATTTATGAAAATTTGTTGTATTTAAATTTTAATTTATATTTCTTTTTTAATTTTTGTTCACTGTAAAAAGCCAAATCACATCTACATTTCCATGAATTTAATGATCATATCATATTTTTTTAGCAAAAAGGTTCTAAGATTTAATTCATCAAAAATCAGTTTTCATTGAAATCTAAAAACTATATTTCATAAAATATGACATGACTTGATTTTCTTGTTCTGTTAACAGAAATTTGCAATGTTTTCAATACAATATTTTTAAGCTGGAAGGCAAAAAATACTGTTGGACAGGAGATTGATTACATTTATAACCTACCTGTACAAGTTCCTGTAATTCTTTCTTGACGTTTTCTAGACCACCAACATCCTCCCAGCTAACATTTGGTACTTCAACTGATGTTTCTCTTAGAGCACTTGGATTACTCTTGCTTAGAGCCCACTAAAGAAAATAGAAAATTTTATATATGTTTAAGAACTGTATATAACCAACAACTTATTTTATTCATTAATCATATTCTATAAAGTGTCAACAATTGTAAGTAGCAGGAAACATACAGAATAGACAATGATAGACAGATGAATTAAAAATAAAATTTTCCCTCATTTTTCAAGTTTCAGGTTTTTTTTATATTTATTGTATTATTTCCCAAAAAAATAGAACAAAATTAACTAGATATCATTGAGATGGAAGCCATCTCTGTGGGCCCCGCTGTCAATAACATTGGGTAAATAAATATAGAGTGAATCAAAATTGTAAGCCATAGACAGACCAACAGACAGACAGACCTTTGACCTAGGAAGTTGTACATACATGATGACACACCCTCTGGTGTTGGTTAAAATGGATGTCAAGTATAATATTTGAAATCAAAACGGTTCCCAAGATATAGAGCGGACACAATCTTCAACTCAGGACACAGGGTTGTCAACTAAAACCAAAGTTTTTTTTACCTTGACCTTTGACCTAGGAAGTTGTACATACATCATGACACGCCCTCTGATGGTGGTTAAAATGGATGTCAAGTATAAACTTTGAAATCATAAAGGTTATCCAGATATGGAGCGGACACGATCTTTACCACAGGACACAGGGTTGTCAACTGAAACCAAAGTTTTTGACCTTGACCTTTGACCTAGGCAGTTGTACATACATCATGACACACCCTCTGGTGTTGGTTAATAAACATGTTAAGTATTAAGTATAAAATCAGAAATGTTATCTAAATATGTAGCGGACACGATCTTCCTCACAGGACACGGGGTTGTCAACTGAAACCAAAGTTTTTGACCTTGACCTTTGACCTAGGAAGTTGTACATACATCATGACACACCCTCTGGTGTTGGTTAAAATGGATGTCAAGTATAAACTTTGAAAACATAAGGGTTCTCAAGATATAGAGCAGACACGATCATCACCACAGGACACAGGGTTGTCAACTGAAACCTAAGTTTTTTTACCTTGACCTTTGACCTAGAAAGTTGTACATACATCATGACACGCCCTCTAGTGGTGGTTAATAAACATGTAAAGTATAAAGTATGAAATCATAATGGTTTTCTAGATATGGAGCGGACACAAAGTTAAAGTGTTACGGACGGACGGACAGACTGATCACTATAGGGCGACCCGACTTTTAGTCGGGGCCCTAATTAATTTAACAGCAAAAGTTTACGAATAAAATTAGAGTTTAAAAGTATAGTTACCCTGAAATCATCCATTGTTACAGCCAATGCATCCAACACTTCAGCATCAATAGATTCATCCTCCAGATCAATAAGATCCATCTTCTCTCGGATTTGTTGTAAAGCAGCTTCTGAACACAAGGCAGCTAAATCTGCTCCTACATGTCCATGTGTTTCTGATGCTACCTGTTCTAAATCTACATCATCAGCTAATTTCATGTTCTTTGTATGAATTCTAAGAATTTCTAATCTTCCGGTGGCATCAGGTATTCCAATATCTACTTCTCTATCAAAACGACCTACAAGGAAATTTTTTGGTTTTGGGATGAGATGAAATGGTTTCTGTTAATATGTCATTTAAAATACAGTCAATAAGCTGCAAAAATTAACAGCATATTTTTTTGTGTCTGTAAATGTTTAATTCAATGAAAGTCAATATTCATTCCCTTTTTAACATTGAATCCTTCTCCTTAACAAATTTAAAACTACTAGTCATCTTAATGTTTGAATATATGTATCATCTTACCAAATCTTCTGAGTGCACCATCAATACTGTTGGGCCTGTTGGTTGCTGCCATTACAATCACATGGGCTCTTTGCTTCAAACCATCCATAAGGGTCAACAACTGGGACACTATTCTTCTCTCAACTTCACCATGTGTCTAACAATGAAATAAATGATATTCATATTAATATACTATGATTTAATTGATTGATTGATTGATTAATGACAGCTAAATGTTTAAAAAGGCAAAATATGATGCATACTTGAGAAAGGAGTACTGTGGATTCATTTAATTTCCTAGGTATCAATTTTTATGGATTAAGGAAAACTTGCATTTTTGTGGATATTTAATTTCTTTGATTTTCTAATCTCTGCTTACAGAGCGTTAGAAAATTTGTTAATCGTTGAACATTCACCAGTATCTAGTTAACCACCAAAAATTGGGATCCAATGAATAATAATTAAATCACAGAATATCCTGCATTGCACTTGAAGACTTATCCACTTGAGTCAATATTAAGCATAATAAGAAATGGTACCCAAGAAAACATGTCATCCTGCTATTCTGAACCAGAACATGAATGTACTATGCAGCAAAACCCAATTTCAAGTGTTTGGTTACAATCAGGTGGGGATCAAACCCAACTAGTGTGTGCACACTTCTGTTAAACACCTGACAAAGTTTAATTACTAGTGGTTTCTGATTACAGAAGACTAATAAAATAGATAAAGAATGATTTTCCTTGCAAAGCTGATGCCTAAGGCCACCCTTAAAAAATTGTTTGTTTGGCATTGCCGACTCACACCATCAGCAGTTGGGTAGGTAGGTAGGGATTTTTTTTTTTTTTATTACATTTAAAAACTATATATTGCAACCATAATCATTTTGACTCTAGATCACAGTCAAAAGCAGTGCACCATTTTGCAGTTGTGTGTACAAACTGATGGTTTCTTTGATAGGGGTTAATGTCACATTCTACAACATATGGGTAATTTCATGTCAGACTTTCAGTGTTTTTGGAGGAGTAAACCAAAGTATCCATCAGAAACAGATCTGTGGTAGGGAACTGACATTATTAACCATATAACATGTTAGACATGAAAATTGAATCTTAATTGTGGGACTGTCTATTTAACAGAGGCTTAATGTCACATCTTGAAGTTGCCTTCAGTTTGGTAAACTTGTCATATTTTAATCAGTTCAACCACTACAGCTCCCTGTACAAATAAGTGATTTAAGCTTTGATTCATTGTTTGCTTGTTTGATGGTGTTTAAAATTACCTTTCTACACCATATGGGCAAGTTCATGACAATCAGTTTATTAGTGGATGAAAGCGTAGTGCACAGAGGAACCTTATCATAAATGTCTTAACAATCTAACCTTAATTTTGTGGTTGCAAACTTATACCTAGAGGTGATAGACTAGCATTGATAAATGTAAATTTTGTCGAACTAGAAAACAATCAAAGCCACTGCAGCCCCTGATCAGCTTTTGAGGATAGAAAAATATTACAAATTTAGAAGGTTGGCACAAGAACAGACATGAATGCCAGACAATATTTATAAATATGTTGCTGTCAGATATCTTTTTTGTTTTAAGAATTATCTTATTCATGTTGAGAAGAGGGGTTGGATTTTTTAGTTTGTGATACACACAAGAGGCTAGTCTTTAAAATATGTATGTTTTGTACCAGGCTAACCTCTACAGGTACAAAACTATTGTCTATAAACCTGTAAATCGTGGACCATACATGTATTGTTTTTTTTAGCTTTGGTGCTTTCATGCAGCACAGTCACCTGAAGATTTCATAATTAGAGCAAAAAAATGGGGGAAATAGAATATTTTTAGTAGTATTAATTATAATTATAGCGAAAAAATGGGGAAATAAAATATTTTTAGTACTAAGTATTCTATATAATAATTAATACTAAGTAAAAATATTTTATTTCCCCTATTTTTTAGCTATAATTATGAAATCTTCAGGCAACTGTGCATGCAGGTACACCTTTCAGCCATCAAGCCAAGGCATCATTTTGAATAGATATAAGAAGATGTGATATGAGTGCCAACAAGACAACTCTCCATCCAAGTCACAATTTGTAAAAGTAAATAATTTATAGGTCAAAGAATGCATTGTTTTGGAATTTACATGGCAACATGCTTTTTTATCTGGTTCAAGAAACATGATAGATTTCACATATTCAAGAGATCCTTCAAGGGTTAAAGCTACAGATGTTTGTTCTGTCATGTCTTGGTGAAAAGCTTCTATCCCATGAAGTGAGGATGCAAAGCAGACACCAACAAATTATAGTGTCACTGTCTGCTTTACCAAAGACGACATTTGAGTTCTCTACAAGGCCTTTCAGAACATCAATCCATGTTCCATGTAAAGATTAGGTGAAAATCTTATGTTTTAATAAAACACTTCTCTCCCTTGAATGGAGCATTAGGGGATGCTATCCACTGCCTGTCTTTTTGACATTTTTGGCAGACTTTTTTCTAATCTATGTCATTCAAGCGCTTATTCTGCACACAGTGTACAACAAGCACTTCAAAGATAATGATTTGAAATAAGTAAAGCCTGGAAACAAACTCCGCGGATATGATCAAAATTCCGGAAATTTTCCGATTTTTTAAATTAAAAAAATACAAATTTTAAAACACCAATAAAATTATTCGGGCGGCAAGATTTTCAGTGGGTCGGGCGGCAATGCCAAACAAATGAAATTTTATTTTAGGCCTAAATGTATCAAAAGCTAGATTGAATTAACCCAACAAAAATTAATACAAACATACCTTTTCTCTTTTTGGTGCAATAGCATCTAATTCATCAATGAAGATAATAGCTGGAGAATTTTTCTCCGCTTCTTCAAAGGCTTTCCTCAAGTTACTCTCTGATTCACCAGCCAATTTACTCATGATTTCAGGACCTTAAAAGTAATATATTCAAACATATAATTATCCACATACTATTTACATCTCTGCTTTCACGAGACAGGGGTAAAAGCCTGTTTTTACATTGTTATCTTGTTATGCATATATTTCATATTTTAATTTCATTTTTTTATTTAATGTTTTCTTTCAATAAGTAATGAATATCTACAAAAAACATTTTTTGTATCTCATTTTGTTAGTGGGAAACTGTATACATGTGTATAGTTTTTTTTTCTTTATACATCACAGACTAGATTCATAGCTCCTGACTTCAATACTTGAAACAATAAATGAAAAATCAATAGTTTTGTCAAGATAAAAGTCAGATGTGGCCTATGAGACAATTATCCAATAGAGACCAACTGAGGTCGATGTTAGCAACTTAAGAATGTTTTTAATACCTACCATTGATTAGGAAAAAGAAAGCTCCAGTCTCATTAGCAACAGCTCTGGCTATCAAAGTTTTACCAGTTCCAGGAGGACCATACAACAAAATTCCACGTGGTGGCTAAAATACAAAAATATTTTTGAACTTCATATTGCAATAGTCTTATAAACAAAATAAATGTGTTAAAAAAAACCTGTATAATTTCAAAAGCGATAGCAACAAATCTTTTATTTTCAATTTGAAAAAAAATGTATCTTTTTAAACCTTACAACTAGGTTGATATGTTGATTTTCTGTCTCCTTCAACAACAATCTTGCATAACATGGTGATCTTTGTGATTTTGCTTTATAGTTTCTTCTGTAACCTATTCTTGTATCGTATTCAAATTTTATCTAAAATTAAGTTTTACTGTGCACTGTGTTTGTTTATTCCACAATGGCTAGAGTTGATAGGGGAGGGTCGAGATGTTTAACCCCTATTTTTGCACATGTTCTAGTCAGGAAACTCTAGCCATTGTTAGTCTTGTGTTGTGTTTTTTTTTAATTTAAGTTTATTTATATGTATTGAGTTTAAAATTGTATCTTGCTGAGTTTTGTGTGTTTTTTACTTTTATTTAAGTTCATTTGTATGTATTGGAGTTTAAAATGGGGTTCTCTTGCTGAGTTTTGTGTGTTTTTTTTCTTTTATTTTAGTTCATTTGTATGTATTGGAGTTTCAAATGGAGTCCTCTTGCTGAAATAGTATACCTTATTGTTTGGGGATAGCTAAATCCATATGTATTTGGATATATTATAGACTAAAGAATTGAACCAACCTTAACACCAATAGCTTTAAACAGTTGTGGATGTCTTAGAGGTAGTTCTACCATTTCTTTAATCTGTGCCAACTGTTTTCTAACTCCACCAATGTCATCATAGCCAACCTCATTCAGGGCCTCCTCTTCTTCCTATACAAATATTTACTCTATTTTACATGTTCTTTTTTTTTTAGAAACATTTTTTAACATAAATAAACAAGACTGTGTCCAAAGTACATGTACACAGATGCCCCACTCGCACTATCATTTTCAATGTTCAATGGACCGTGAAATTGGATAAAAAATATAATTAGGCATTAAAATTAGAAAGATCATTTCATAGGGAACATGTGTACTAAGTTTCAAGTTGATTGGACTTCAACTTCATCAAAAACTACCTTGACCAAAAACTTTAACCTGAAACATTCACTTTAATTTTCTATGTTCAGTGGACCATGAAATTGGGGTCAAAAGTTTAATTTGGCTTTAAAATTAGAAAGATCATACCATAAGGAACATGTGTATTAAGTTTCAAGTTAATTGGACTTCAACTTCATCAAAAACTACCTTGACCAAAAACTTTAACCTGAAGCGGGACAGACGGACAAACGAACGGACAGACAGACGAACGCACAGACCAGAAAACATAATGCCCCTCTACTTTGTAGGTGGGGCATAAAAACTTGGTATAAAAAGTAACAGTATCCTTACTGATTTTTAAAACATTCTCACCCCCCTTGTCAAAGATTGTCAAATATGTTTCTTGATTTATTTCTATCATATCTATCTTCTCAAATCAAAGCATTTAGTAGCTCTAAGAGAACTGAAAGCTTGTTTCTCTTGTCATCACTTTTCTTTTCCAAATAAATATCCTGATGAAAAAAGTCTAAAATGTAATGCATGTCCAACTTCCCAATTCCCCAACCAATCTTGAATACTCAGTTAATATTAACAAACTAACCTCTCTTTTGACTGGATCCCCTTCACAGTGTATAACAGTATCTGGTGCCACAATACAGTATGGACTTGGATCTGTTTCTATCACTTTGAACTCTACAGCACGCATACCACCTCGTACTATGAAAATATCTCCTTTCTTAATGGGTCTGTAGGCTTCCAAAAAATATGGCTTAAGAAATACTTCAAAGATGTTTCTGAAATAAACAATGAACTAGTTTTATAACAGAGATTGTAGATACACTTGAAGCAAAATATGACAACCCAATATTATTCAGATTTTTAGCATTAAAGGTTTGATACCTGCACACAAAGTATAAGGCTTAAATTAAAATATTGTTTATTTGCAGTTTACCGACCGACCCTTGAAAATTCTCCCGACTGTGAAAATTTTATTGCTTTAAATTTGAAGAATTATTTTTTAATACCTCTATTGAAGCGATCCGGAACTTTGGGTCCTTTCCGGAAATGATTTAAAATCTGGGTCAATTACGCATTTCAAGTTCCGTTTTTCTAAGCTTCCCGTCAAGCGTTCATGTGACCATTTAATGATAAAGCACATGGAAATTGTTTACAGGTATCCATGAAGTCACGGAGGAGTACTTTACGCTGTCGTCTCGTGTCAATTTTAAGACAAATAACAAACAAAAAAGTTTAATTGGTAAACTGTTTATACAGATTCAGGCACATGTAATGATGTGTGATGAAATCATTGACGATGATGCAGTGGATATTCATAACTGACACGATAACCATTCTGTCTCAAACAAATCGGTTCAGAATCTGGAGCCTGACTTTATGGAACCAATTTCAGTGGTTAAATAATTCGACAGCAGATTGAAGTATGGCATATTTTCTACAAATCGTTGTGAAGACGACAAAGATGAAACCACTCCTCTGTGACTTAAATCTTCATGGATATCTGTAAACACGTCTGTACCGAGGAAGGGCTCATTGAAATGTTAATGGATATAGATCATGCCAAATCAATAAGAAGCAACCTTAACTATACAAAGATGTAGAGAAAATGAATGGTTAGCTTGAAAAATAAATATACTCTCTCTATATTAAATCTATCTTCGATTGCAATGAGTATGCTCCTTTAGGATAAGGGGGGCTGCCCCACTCATTGCAATTATTCTCTTTCCCAAACTGTGTGGCCTGTGTGAATTCAATTAAAACTTCCTTAGGAGCTATGTTGCCAATTTTTTTTATGCATTAAAACCATTTCAGTACAGACCATTTACTTTTAATGGGGTGCTATGGATTTTACCCCAAACTTTAGATTTCTTTGGTTTTCATTAAAGCCTGGCAAAAATATAACCTTATCACATATAATTAAATATTGTTAGAAATATGAAAACAGTCGGATGTCTTAATACTTTTTTTTCAAGTTGCCTTTTTTTTCAATTGAGGAAGATTCAATGGTTATTTTTTTTTTTTTTTATCAAAAATACACTCTTTAGTAAACCTATAATGTATACATTTTTCTGATGAAAATACTCTACTCATGAAAACATTCTAGTCAAGAAGCGTACATGGCTGAATATATTTCTTTAAAACAGTTCTAGTCATGACATTCCTTGTTTATACATGTTATAAGTGTTCCAGTATTTAATAATTATACCATATTTTATGTCATAAATTGGATAATGACACTATGTTAAAGTTTCAGTTTGGTTAAAAAGTTTTTTATCTGAAAATGCCTGTTCATTTGATGTTGGTTTTCAGCATGTCCAGTGTTTGTTGTTTTAAAATGTTTTTTTTTTTTCACAAGAAACTTGGCAGTGGTCTCGTTAGCCCTAAATAGAAGGGCGCCCGCCCTGGGTGCCCTTAGCTGCGCCCTGTGTGCCCTCAGCCGCGCCCTTCTGCCCTGACGCCGTTTTGGTAAAATTGCCTTTTGTTTCATCGATTTCTTATCAGAAGTTAAATTAAATTTATGACACCTGGTGATTGCCCCCAGGTAACGAGGTTAATCATGTCATTACAATCAATTATTGTTGATAAGACTTCAAAGGTGTTAATTACTAGGTAATTTAATTAAGACAATGTACCTTTTTGTCATAAATATGATGAATGTGTCGGCATTTTATTTTCGATCTCCAAGTAACAATGGAAGAGTGTATGCATGAAGAGTTTCATGAATTTAGAATTGAATTGAAGTAATCAAAATAAAACTATGCCTTTACAGAAACATCGTCCATCTCAACTTGTGAGCGACAAGCAGACGTAACCATGCTGGAAATTAATTGTGGAGTTACTTCCCCTGAAAAAGCTTATTACAAAATTGTGCTCCTAAAATATTATCTAGCTCTAAAAATAGGAAAAAATAATCAAATGAATACAAAATTATATAAGAATGAGACCTTTAGGATATTAACTGCCTTTGAACATACGAAAAAAAAAAAAATGCATTTTATTTTTGATAATTATACCTTTGGCAATTCATGTTTTATACTTATTCAAGAAAGAAATATGATAGTTGCATAGTATCTTGCTATCAACTTACCTAAATGGAAATGTGTAGTAAAAACTCTCATTGCAAAACACCCTGATGAAGCTACACTAAGTAATGTATTGCTGATGTATAGGGGGCCAAGCTCTAGAAGAAAATTTTGAAATACGTTGTACAACTACTCTGTCATGTCCATGTATGGTAAACTATGATATTATGTTTAGTTTATGTTCTTTTTTTTTGGAAGGAGAGGGGGTGGGGAGAATAGTAAGTTTATTTTGCCTCTTTTGGTTAATAGTATGAATGTGTATTGCCATGTTTAATGAACATGTAGTATGAATGACTTTTCTTATGCAAATTTTATAGAATGAATAATCAAAACAACAACTTATGCATCTTTATTAACAATATATACAGTAAAAAAAATATGTGAACTCGTGATACACGCAGGGACCTAGACAAAAGTAATTAGCAGTGCCTTCTCCTAACATAAAAAAGTGCCCTGCCCTCCACTGGCACCCTGCCCCTTTTGAATTCTAGCTAGAGCACTGATTGGTTTAGTGTAACAGCTTGTTTAAACTGTATTTTGGCTGATAAAATAAAATATTTTTCCTACCTCCCGACCCTTCAGTCTGAAGGTACAGTCGGAAAACTGCAAACAAACATATTTTTAAGGTTGGCCTCAGAAAAATAACTTTTAATCCAATTTCTGATGAGCTAACCAGTTAAATTAAGATTCATGAATGTTGTAGCCAGACTGAATATAAACCATCCGCATGCCATCATTTTCTAACTCTATGGATGATTTTATGACTGGAAACAAACTGTATCTACTGTTAGTTGATATACAGTACTTCATGCACAATATGTGTAAACATCACTCAGTAAATAGCAATTCATATCAATACAGATGTTTACAAAGCATGCTGTAGTTGTTTGATTTATATAAGCATGTGTTGCTTGTTTCTGAATCCTAATATTGTATATACATGTTTATAAAATATACTTGTATTATTCATAATAAAAATATTGTTTACACTAAATTGTTTGGTCATAACTGTTTTTCAAGGTTTGAATGATGAATGTTACTGAACACTATAATCGTAACCTTGACACACATATATAATTGAAGTCAGTGATGACATTATCGTACATTTTTTAAGTGTAGTGGACTTATAGTAAGTAGCTTCAAAGTACTATTCTTTCATGGGGAATAATTTTTATAGAGATTATGCAATACTCAATGAACGTAAGAAATATGTGCAAACTCAAAATCTGCAAGGCTGTTTCTGTTACATCTTATCTTGGAGCCATTGTCCCTTGATAAGATTGCAGCTAAGAAACACCTTCTTGTTTAAAAATCATTGATAAAAGACATTTACATAGCCTGCTTTGCAAAATCTTGCATAAAGAAAACTTAAGATGAACCTTTAATATGTATCCTTTATCTAAAATAAATAAACCTTTTCTCTACACTGTACCTCCTTGTCATTATTATCGGTTTGCTGCATCTACTACCTTTGGATATTGTATTTTGTCTTTTTGTATTTTTTTAATGAAAGTGAAAGGATCATTCAAGCTAATAACATATACACATGAAAAATTTGTTCAAGTGTAGTATAGATTTGTTTTTAATATACATTTGTAACAACAATCAGTTTTCTTCAAGTAAAATAAATTTCAAATGGATTTCCAAAGAACTATTTTCAGCAGCATGTCAGCAGAATGAAGTATAAGAAATAACATGTATCATGATTTTTTAATGAAATGACACTACTGAGAACATTTTTAATAACCATCTTTTTGAAGGATGCAGTAGCAATGATTGTATACATGAATAACATATTGAAGGAGACTCTGGGTTAAAACAGCTGATACAATGCATGTTTCTTACTCTATTGAGCCGGTGTTAGTCCTGTTTTGAATTATCAAAAATAATAATTATAAACATTGGACACGTCTAACACAAGACAAAATTTAAATGCTCATTAAATGAAATTATATGTTGCAACATTAAGTCATTATTGTTAAAACTGAAATGATAAATGATCAAAGATTTACAGAAAAAATACATGGTAGTTAATCCAGTGATCATACCATGGTTTAAATGACTGAAGTGACAAGAATGGTCATGTTAAGGTAACTAAACTCAGTTTTTAAACATAAATGACACTTTAACATGTTTAAACCAAAACTTTTTCAAATATCCTACATATAATGTGTTTTATGAATGCATCACATTAACAATTTGTTTTATACCCATAAAAATTAATAAAACTTTACGATTTTAAATTGTGAAACATGTGCATATATAGCACTTGTAAATTCCACTGCATATATAGCACTTGTAAATTCCACTAACAGATTGAAAAGTCTGAAGATGAAGTGGTTTAGAATTTTAAGTTTATCAGAAATGTTACTGAATACAAACAATTGAATTTTTTTAATGCCTCCCTATTATTGGAGACAAATATTGTCAACACTACCTACCCTGCTAAACCTTCGATTGTGTCATCAATTGGTAAAACATGAATCCTCTTTCCATACTTCACATCTGGGCAAGCTTGTATACTGAAAATGTAATATGAACATTACAAATTGGAAAACATATACCTAACACATTGATCAGATAAAATTCAAATCAAATGACAGTCTTTTATAATGTGACATTGCAGTGTACATGTATATATATCAAATACATTATACATAAAACAAACTAACTAATGCCAAATATAGTGTTACATTTACTTGTCATCCAGGACATACAAAGAAGAAGGAAAATGTATATCAGTTAAATTCCCTTGTTTATTCATGGGCACGTATTCAGAAATACCCCCACCAAAATGGTCTAAAACATAATCATATTACTATATTTTTGTAAAACTGTTTCTAAAATTTTGTAACCTTTATATCCGACTACAAATGTAAGTTTCTATCCTTAGTGATAGACCAATATTCATATCAACTAACCTGACTATGTCTCCTATCCTCACTCGTAGATTGTTCCTTACACATCTGTTTATTCTGATTTTATCATCTGAACATGTGTCATCAGACAAGACGATGCATACAGTTTCTCTTCGTCTTTTCCCTTTAAGGAGTACTGTGTCACCACGGAATAACTGTAACTCATCCATTTTTCCCTGTAATTTAAATTACAAGTTAATTTTCAAATCAAATAATTAGGAAACCAATATTGGGATGCATGTACAGACACGGATGACCTTTAATATAGTCTTCACGCTTTACCACAGGCCCAGCAGGCTAGGCTTGTAAAATCCCTTTCAGGTCTTTAAAAATGATGTCTACATGTCAACATAATCTACATGTAAATGTCAACATAATCTACATGTAATTAAAATTTCCAAAAGCGTTAGCTCAAGTTTATCGTGAGTCTGTTAATTACCCCTTTGCTGCTGACAGGGCATAATAAAGGAGAAGACCCCATACGCCATAAGTATGAGGAACGTCTTAAAAACATTTACAAAGCTCTATCCCCTTCTTAAAAATCTGTTTTTAGACTGCAATATGAACATTAATTGAACTTTACAAAATGATATATTTTTTATTCTCACTCACCCAATTTCAATTCAAATATTAGTGGTACATTTAACACAATGCCTTATCCAAATTTTGTTCAAGAACTCCAAAATGTATGACTTTACTTGACCCGAAGGATAAGGCACACATGATGAACCTTCAAAATTCCAAATCACAAACTTTCACTCAAATTTGAGTTTTTAATTTATTGATGATGTAAAAAATGTAATAAAGTAAAAGATACTGTACCTGTGAAAGGGAGACAACTGAATTATCTTCATTGATGCTTCTTCAACAAGGAGCCTGTTAGGTCTGTCTTTACGTTTAAGGATGGCAGTTTGCAAGTCCTCACTACAAATCAAAAATTATCTACATGTACACATTGTAGTTTATTTGAATTCTTAAATCTTTTTGGTACATAAACATTTGTGTAAGATCTCACACTTTGTTTTTTAAAAGATTAAAACTGACAACATTGAAAACATGCGATGTGTAAATTTTTATTTCAACACGTTTTATCTAAATTTTGATGGGTTGCTGTCTGGCTGAAATTTAAACAATTGAACATCACCATTCATTTCATAGTTCAAAATTAAACTTTTTATAATTGACCTTAGAGTTATCTGAATGTACATTGTAATTATTAACTTTTGACATTATAGCTTTACCTATCCATTTTAGTGTTTCAGGTGCTGCTGAATTGTTTGAAATGGCAAAATTTAGGTTTGGTTATTTTTTATATAATACATAGTGATATTGCAGTTTTGAACCTGATATCATGAATGTAAATAATGGAATGAACTCAACCAATGACACGTTACGCTTAGAGAATGGATAAACAGAATGACTTAATTTCTATAAATAGAACTTATTTTCGGTTTATTTATTTCAAGGAAATTAAGAAAAATGTAAATGATAAATATAAATTTCAATTTCAATTTGAAATATATATGTTCTGACATGAATTTACACTACATTTTTCAAATATAAATTTCCGGGATAAAAAAATTATAATGATCAAATATTTTTTATCAAAAATTATATAACAGATACTTTTGGATAGAAAAGTCATGAACAATTCATACCGTTTTACTTTTCTTCCATTTGAAACAGTAAACAACAACTTTTTCACAAGTTTTTAGCTTTTTTCGATCGAACAAAGACAATGACAAAGTGAATTTGATCATCGAAAAAAATATTCGAAAAGCAAATCAGTTTGTGGGAGTTGACATAGCAATTAGTCCTCTTAATTTACAATCAACCGTTTAGAAAATCATTAATAAAACTTACTTTGCTCCGTCAGCCATTATATTTTTCTTGTGCTTTCAAATTCTAGCAAATTGTACAAGTGCGTGCGTGCCGGTTTCTTCTGCGTTAAAATGGCGACGTATTGGATAAAGTGTATAATATCCGGTTAAACACGGATCAATAATATTCCGTGTGCTATTCAAATATTATCTGTAAACAATGATTTGTAGCGTGTCCCAATTTTCAATAAACGTTTAAAAAAATACCATATTAAGGTTAAGAAATTGGGATTTATTTATTATACTTGCAGACAAAATATTCATCATAACTTTACGTATTTATCAAGAAACTTACACATTTTTTATTAAGGAAATCCGCTGCTCAGTTTCAACATAACTAGCTTTCCAATGCACTAGAAAATATTGATAGGGGATCAATTGAAGAATCAAAAAAGAAAAAAAATGTAGGGGGCAATGTGCTTGTTTTCGAGATAATGACCATTGGTATTATGGCGGGAAAATGTTCTCTCTTGACTTATCATAGCTTCATGATTGATCAGTTAAAGTTCTCAAAAACAATTGAAAAATAAATAAGATTTTATAAGACTTTTACAAATGGCCTATAATTATACGTGAAAAAGATTTATAAAACGAAAAATGGGTGTCAATGGGCAATTTTTTTTAAGGCATTCAAATGGATAAATCCAGAGGAGTTCGAAAATCTGACAAAAATCCCTAAACATGACAAGCAAATATTTCCTTAACATGAAATATTCTAGAACACCGTATGGTATCTTTTTGGTCTAACATTGTGAACAGTCCCGATAGTAAATTGACAAATATTCTTTATAGCTACATGGATTTTCTTTCGAATGGTTGATTTGAATAAAAAATATCTTGAATAAATATGCGGATTTTCAAATATTTGGTTAAATCAGAGTAACTATAGTTTTAATCCAAAATGGTTGAAGTTGAGCATTAAACAAAGAATTTTTTACTAATTTCAGCAGACTTGGAAATCAGAAATGGAAAATTCTCCAAAAGCATTATGTTACAAGTTAAAAAAAACTTTGAGTTTGAAGAATATTAAGACTTATCAGTGGCGGATCTAGAAATTTTCATAAGTGGGGGCCCACTGACTGCCTAAGAGAGGGCCTGATCCCGTCACGCTTCAGTGATTCCCTTTATAACCAACCAAATTTTTTTCTTAAAGAAAGGGGGCGGCCCCTGTCCCCCCGCTAAATTCGCCTCTGCTTAACTATTACCTTATAAAGATAAAATAACGTTATGTAGGTTTAGAACTGGAAATCATCGGTTATACCTATAGAAACCGGTAGATGGCGTAGAGTTATTAGACAGGAACAGGTACTGTGTACTTTGTAACTCTCAAGAGATATAGGTGATGAATTTCAATATATTCTAAACTGTTCATCTCTAACAGAAAGTAGATCAATGCATTTGAATGGGGACATGTGTTTAGAACCCCCTTTTTATCCTGGGTTGGGACACCCACCCACCCTTAAAATGGCTGAAACCGCCCCTGGACAGGCACCGATATTTCAGTACTGTATTTAAAACTTTCATTATTAAAAACATGACATGACGCACATACTTTAGTCCAAAATTCAAACAAGCACAAATCATATGTTTTAGAAAACCCTCTGACAATAAAAAAACAAGAAGTTAAAATTCAGGCATATGAATATTCTAAATCAGTAGTTGTTTCGAACCAATGACAAATCAAGATATGGATACTAATTTTTACAAACGTAATTGTTATTTTAAAAGTTTTTAAAAATATGCCTCTTTTGTTAATTATGCATGGCGTGTTTTGGGTTTTTAGATTTTGGTTCCTGTTTCTGTTTTCCTTCCTTGTTGGCTGATAAGTTATACATGGAAAAGGGGGCTTTGGACTAGTTTCATGTAACTACGAGTTCTCTCAGATGTGTATTTTGCATTTATTTTGTCGTTGCTGTTAGGGATGAGGAATTGATATATACCCTAGCATGCCCTGTTCAAAGTTTTGTTTGATGTTTTTTTGCTGATCAGTTAAGTATTTTTCAACTGATTTGTGTTGTTTGTTCTCCTTATGTTGTTGAGATAAGGGGCCGGAGGGTTGAGCGCTCATAAACATTTAAAAACCCTCCAAATTCTATATAGGCCTGTACCAATTCAGGAGCCTGCAATTTGGTGGTTGTTGTTGGTTCATGTCTGTCATTTTGTTTTCCATAAATTGTTTTGTTATGAATTATGCCGTTAGTTTTCTCAATTTATTTTTTTCTTATTTTTCATGTCATAGATCTTTATTGGTGACTATACGGCGTGGGATTTGTCTATAATTGCTTACATTCATTTAATTTGAACTTTAGTGGTTATTTTTATTGCAATATTATATCACATCTCCTTATAATATAGATACCAATTTTCAGGAATTTCTGTATAACTTTGACAAGGAGCACCCGACTCCCAACACGAGTACCAGGGTCCCCCGGGAAAGGGGTTGTTACAGGGGCTACAGTGTGATGGATAATCTTGTAGGACTCCGGTATTCTAAAGTAATTCGGGCTATTTTGAAGTGTTTACTATTATTGATACTCTTATATGATGTTATGATATTGATTGCAGACTAAGCAGATAGCTCATCTTTGCTGTCCTTCTCGGGTTTTTTTAAAGTCTGCCGTCAGCAGAATGAGATTCCGAACTCTGCATGAACTTAAGAGATTCCTGACTATCTGTATTCTGGCTAGATGTGATTTAATGTATTTTTAAAAGGCTTATTGGTTTGTTGCAATTAGCTAGATGTATGTTTTAGGCACTGGCAATTCAACATTCTGGCGATTGTGACAGGTGTTTTATCCCAAAGTAATTGTTTGAATATGATTTCCATGAAAACATTGTTTCGGAAGGAAAGAAATAATTCGTTTCCGTTTGAAATAAGGAAATAAATAAATATATTAAAGATTTCAAATTTTGTTTCTGTTTCTCGTATGTTATTGCTGAAAGTTTCTGTGTCTTTGCCTGGATAGAGATTTTATGACGTTGATTTTGGGTGACTGTCTTTTGTGCTTATATTATTATCGAAGGCAGATTACTAATGAGTGTACAAGGCCACAGTTTGTGAATAGGTGCAACTTGGGCAATCTATATTTTCATTCTTAGCGAATAATCGGTTAACTAGTTAATAAGTTCAATCATAAAAGGTTGTCATAAAGGACGAAATACTAGAAATACATAAGTCGCCTTTTTCACATTTATTCTATGTATACGTTAATAGAAGCAAATGCTTCTGTGTGATCGACATGACATTAAGCATATATCAGTCTGTGTAAAAATGCACGATAAAAAAAAGGTAGGTGTTCCTAGCCTACAACACAGACGTCAAAATTATTTGACGAGTCAAAATCATAAACCATTAATGTTTTTCTCAGTTATAACTAAAAAAACCTTTCATATCTTTAATTAAATAAAAAAGGATTATCTAACTTGTGTTAATAAATATAAAAAAAATAGGTGCGATGTCCGGGCTCCCACTTGCTAAAAGTTTTCAGCCAAATTCCAAACCACATTTTTGTACATTTACTGAGTTTGGCCATAAACTGTGCCGGATTTATAACAATACTATTGTTATAAATCCGGCACAGTTTATGGCCAAACATTATACTGAAACAAATAAACTATTAAAGCCTTAGGAGAGCAATTTTGCCCACATGAATGCCTATGTACAACTCTCCATAAACTTGAATTATTGCCTAAACGCGTATAGATATAGTCTGGGAGAAATGTACAGTTTTAATTATATAATCATAAAGTAAGTATAGACGCAACGTTAGATATTGCTACTACCACAAAAAAATAGCGTTAAGTAAATATTTGACCAGAAATATTTTATAGAAATGCTGAAATAAATATTTTAAATTATACATGAAAATAATGATTGATTCTTATTTTTTTACATTATGACAGAGAAAGAATAAAAATATAATATTCATAGACTTAAGGAAGACACAGATTATCTGAAAAACGTTTACTTAGCGTTGTCCCATGTAACAAACTCGAAACATAAAACTCGAACAATTCGCGAAATGTTCACGCAACTCTTTTGCGTATACAAATTTTCAAAAGAATATGATGTAGGAAATGTCCCATCGGAAATTTAATTTGGAAACTTGAAACATTTCAGTTCAAAAATAAAATTTTGACAGACAATTCATTAAATTGTAAGCACGATCGTTTAGTACTAAGTGTTAGCTCCCAAAATTCGAATTGAAAAATAAATTGAGCTACATATTCAATTCAAAACAATACAGTTGCAATGTCTTGCGGAAATGTCCGAGTTAAACTTTCATGCATTCACAAAACTTGTACGGCCAAAAAAAACCACCAGAAATTTGATTTCGTGAAGATTATTTTTCGGCTTTGATAACTATATCAATAAAAAGTACTTTCAAAGTTGAAGTTGGTATACCAAATAGCATTAAGATTACAGGGTTATCTATAAAAAATACGGATTAATGAAAATGTCTTTCAAGTTTGTCCGTTATCATAATTTGACGTCGCCACAAGCGTTATATGCTAGGGACGGCATGAACTGCATTCGCGTGTTCCTTCCTCCGCTAAATATAAATGTCCTGCTTTCAACAAAACGAAATCATGCACACATATTACAAAAATACACATCTATAAGACGATCAAAAAGTAAGAAAACTTCAGTATCATAAGTATAAGCTGTTGTATGTCACTGCTTGAATAAAATGATACTCGGATTGAATATATAATGCAGCAATATTCCTTCAAATACACATAATTACTAGCAATAAAATTGAATATCCTATGTTAATTATAAAATCATATTTGATTGGATTCTCATGGCATTTATACTTTTGTGTTATACTTTTCATTTACCCCAAAAGGAAAGCAGGAAGAATTAGATAAAGCACGTTTCCAATTTAACGTCATTTTTCTGTTACACTAAATGGTTGCAATATCTGACGTTGCGTCATTTCTAAGCAGAGACAAATAAAATATTTATATTTTTACATCAGAGGCCCCTGAGGGGCCTCGGGTGTATTGCCATCGCCTACTTTTCAAAGATCTTCAAAGATCAAAGAGATGCGTATATAATTAGTGTTGGGATAATAACCGACATTATGAACCCGCGGACATTATAGTGCAGAATAAAATTCCTTGTCTCTTCTTTTATATTCATGTTTTCAATGGATACTCAGATTTTTTTAAATGCAAATTAATAATATGAAAATGTTTTGTCGTTAGAAATATTCGTATATCAATCAAACGATCTTCAATATCAATGATATACCGAAAAATTATTTTCGCGGATGAATACCACCTATGCATATTCATCAAGTGAGCAAGAGCGAGAAGATAAACGAGAGAAAATCAATTCACGCAATTACACACAGAAAGGTAATTATATTTCAATTATTTGATTAAGAGTAACATCTTTAAACCGTTTGTAGCATATTTGTCTATAATATTAACGAAGCAAAATCAGGAATATTTAATCTGACAATATTAAAATAATTTTTCAGGCCGCGTCCCCCGCAGCCATTTTGAAAATACCAGCAGATTGGATGGGAGTAACAAGAACCTGCAAGGCCCTTAAAGATAAGGTTACTTTCTTTGTATTCTTTACTGGAATCAATTTGGTTTTTTTTTTTAAAGATCTCAACTATTTTTGAAGTTTCATTTCTTTTCTTCGTAAATAACAAGTAGATTGATCACTTGGACACACACGTGGAACTATTTTCTGTTTTTTAATTAAGGTGCTGTTTCGGATTTTCGCTCCTTCTCCGACTTAGTTACTTGTATTAGTATATTTGAATAATTATGTCCCTTGACTAGAAAAAAAACGGATTTTGTTAATGAATTTGTAAGTAATTCTTATATATAATTATTGGTTGAAATAATTGTATTTTATGTAATATTCAGAGAATCTTCGACTTCTTATTCTTCCAATAGAGATGGACTATTTTTGTAGATGTATTTTTGAGTGTGCATTATGACTCTTGCTCGTAAAAGCAAGAGACTTATTTTACTCTGAAAGTGAAATGTCAGAATTTACTAGCCACTAGATATATTTGGAGAATCCTTACAGTTTTAGAGGTATATATATAACTGTTCTGTTTTTTAAGTCTTCCTTGTAGTATTGTATAATTTTGACCATATACATGTCACTCTCAGATGTCACTAGTCCAAATAATTATGACGTCTTGAAAGGCTATTGTAGTATTCGTTGGTATTAAGCCAGACCCTGCCGGAAGTGCACGATCCCATGATGCCTCTCTCTCTCTCTTTCCGGAAACATAATCTACAAGACTAACAGAAAATCCAAAGAGACAATCTGCCTTGCAGAGACACAGACAGATACAATCAAGCTTCTTGGGTAAGTTTCATATTTACTCGGGATCACAACATTGGCGCTGCGAGCACTTATTTGCGTGGTGCACTGCAAGTAATTGCTTATATTGTGATTTGAGGCGACGTTCGCTTCAACAGTGTTTCCCGCGGAAAAGGATTCGGGGGAAACCTTTACCGATCGTTTTTTGTTGTGTAATACTCTGGGAGAGAATATTACATAACATTACAGGGGTTTTGCAGCGCGGTAGAACCCCTGTTTTTTGTGTAGCATTGAGTATTCGTTGTTTTTTCGTATTTTCAAGACGACTTGGATCACGTGACCTGGGAGGAACGGGGAACCAGTCGTGTTGTTAATTGTTCTGTTTACCTCTGATAACTGCAGACCAGAAGGACGGGTTACCAGTAGTGTTATTGTTCTGTTCTGTTTGCTTCCGCTAATAACCGCAGACCAGAAGGACGGGTTACCCTATAAAGCGGAAGTTTTGTTATTCAATAAAAATAAAATAAAATAAAAACATCTGTATTATTAAAAGAGTTGGTTGTTGTTGTTTATTGATAAATAAATAAACTTGGTACAAAAACAGTGTTGATTGTTTACAGTTACAATGTCCATCATAAACATAAACACTTGTAGCTTTCAAGAGTTACTTCAGCTCCCAGGTATAGGAATAAAAACTGGGAGCAAATTATGGACATAAGGGAGGGTAAGGGTTTTGTGACTGAGTCAGATCTAGCCACAATATCCCATCTTCGAGTGACAATGGCCCTCCTGTCTAGGCTAGACTTCAATCAAAATGGGGGTGGCCAAAATAATGGACCACCACCTGAAGCCCAAGGCAGGCACAATGAAATGTTAAGCAGGGTTAACACATTAATAGGTGGGGGACACGTTGCCTCACAAGGCACCCCAGCACGGGTACATGCCCAATCAGAATTTAAGCAAGAGGCATGGCATCAGGGGCAAAGTCCTGGACCCTGGAATGGTCCTAGTCAGATGGACTCTGCCTTTCTTGAGTGTAGCCCATATTCCGGGGATGCTGGAGCTAGACCTAAGACCCCAGGAAATTGGGATGGGGGATACAGGGAACAAATTACAAAAAATGAGTGGAGTCAACCCATGATGGGTGACCCAAACCAAAGTAACCCCCAACATCAAGGGAGTAGTATCAATGCCAAACAGCACTGGCCAGGGGAAGCCAGTGCATGGGACAAAACCGTTCCAACTAAAAGGGGCGCACCTTCATACCCCATGGGTCACACAAGCAACTATGCAGGTCAAGGGTCAGCACCCTGTACCCAACCAGCTCACACTGGTGGGGGACAGTATGAAACACCCCGCAGTAGGTATGGCAAGTGGCAAGACAATAGGGGCGAGGACCCCAGGCAAGGACCTGCCCCGACGTATGAAGAAAGACCAAACAACAGGGGTGAGGACCCAAGGCGGACCCCTGCCCGTGCCTATGGGGATAGACAGTCCCAAACTCAGTACAACCAAGGGTATACACCGGTGCCCCACAAGGGGTCACCACTGGGGGGAGCTACGAGCAACATGCTTACCCAATGCCACACAATGAGGATAGGCCCAGGGAAAACATAAGGGGACCTGACAGCAGAGGTGGGGCACGAGCAACTTCAGGTGCAGTCTCTAAAGTTAGCAATGCCCCAAAAAATATCAAGTATGACGGGAAGGGCAACTGGCAGGCCTTTTTCACAAAATTTGCTAGATACGCAGAGGTTTGTGAATGGGGTCCCCAGGAATGTAAAGACCAACTTTGCTGGTGCCTTGAGGGGAAGGCCAGCGAATATTATGCCCTCATAACGGAAAGGGACAGGGAGGTAAGTTATAGGGAGCTTGTGGAAAAGCTTCACAAGCGCTTTGGTTTCAAGGCACTCCCCGAGACCGCCCGGGTTCAGTTTAACAATGCTCGGCAAGCCCCTGAGGAGTCTCTGGAGGACTGGGCTGACCGGGTGTTGTCCTTAGCCACTAGAGCCTTTAGAACCCTCCCTGATGACTATATGTATGAGCAGGCCGTGATGCGGCTGTGTCAGGGTATTGAAAATAAAGAGCTGGGGGTGCAAGTTTCTAATCTTCAGCCCCAAAGCATAGAGGAGGCCGTAGATAAAATACGGCTATTCCAGCACAATACCCAGGCAATATATGGGAGGTCAACCAGGCGTGAGGTTAGGCAGGTAATGGGTGGCCGGTATGATGACCACCAAGAGGTGTTCCAAGAGTACCAGGTACCGCAGGTAAGAGCCACTATGGCCCCAGAGAGGGCCCCAGTGAGTACTTGGAAAAGTGAATTGGAAAAGACCAATACAAAATTTGATAATAAGTTGGGTCAAGTGCATGAGAAATTGGATGACATGATGGACCAATTTAGGAAACTCCTCACTCGCCCTCCGGCAAGAAGCCCCTCACCGGGCGGACGGCCAGCTGGCGGAGGATGTTTCCACTGTGGGGAGAGAGGACATTTCAAACGGGACTGCCCAAAATTTAGGGGAAGGTCACCATCAAGAAGCCCATCCCCATATAGAGGGTCTGGGAGGGAAAGTGTATGCTATAACTGCTATAAACCTGGGCATATGCGAAATGAGTGCCCAGATCTGCAGTCAAAAGAGAAAACGGTAACTTTTGCTGACCAATCTCGTATGGCACCAAGTTCGTTAAACTCCAACGGGGCAGCTCCACAGGTCAGAGCAAGCCCCCAAAAATAGAGTTTGGCCTGTCAACAGATGTGCAGTTTAGGGATCAAAATGTAGGGGAAGTAACCTTGGAATATCAGGGCCCAAAATCAGTTTGTCAGGGGAATGAGGTAATGCCCATACAAATACAAGAGGCAGAGGGGTTGTTATCAGTAGAGTCTGAAGGGGAGGGCACCCAGGACATAGAGTCTGTAAATAACCCAGCCCCCGAGTGCCCATTAGAGGATAAGGAGAATGCTTCCTCCTCTGAAGAGGAGGAAGTAATCCAAGACCATGGAGTTGACCGTCACTTGTCAAAAACACTGATATACGTGTTGCGGCATGGTGCCAGTAAATGGGGACTCAAGGTTCTCCCTGGGGGATTCGTGTATGTTGATGAGCTCCTGTCGGGGCACCCAGGATTGTCAGGGTACACTCTCAAGGAGCTCACCCGTCTGGTTGAGGTAGACGTGGACAAACGTTTCACTTTAGAGAGGGACCAAGATCATGGTTGGTGGAAAATAAAGGCAAACCAGGGGCATTCCATTGAAGTGGGATCTTTTGGTATGCCCTCAGTAGAGGAAAATACTGTTGCCCATGCCTACCACTACACAACCATGCTTGCCTGGGGGGATATAGAAGAGGAAGGGTTGAGACGGATGAATAGGCAGCACATTCATCTATTGAGTGAGGTACCCCCTACCTTCAAACCTCATTGGGAAGTACAGATAAAGATAGATGTACCAAGGGCTCAGGCCGAGGGTTACGAGTTCTATTGGACACCCAGTAGGGCTATATTATGCTCGGGTAACCAGGCAGGGGTCTTGCCCGTCAAGCTCTTTAGGGAGGTTGTTCATCTAGACTCTGGAGAACAAATCAAATTTGGACCCCTTATTGTTCAGTCAGTGCTTACCCAAGATCAGGGGGACCCTGGGGGTGAGGAGAGGGGAGAAATACCAGGGAGCTTATGGTTTGAACGCGAAGATACAAGCCTGGCAGCAGTAGCTATGGCCAGTTATGGAGAACCCCAGGGTAGCTTGTACTCCACTGAAGACCATAGCCCTCCCAGAGCGGTAAGAACCATTGATACTGACCTGGAAAATAATGAGGAAGCCCATAACAGTGGGGCCTCCTCTTCAGAGGGGGAAGCAGACACCACATTGGTTGATGAGGAAAATGATTGTGAAATTGTCACTGTCTGTCAGCTCCGTTCTGGGACAGTATTTAGGGTACCCATAAAAGTTCAGGGGCAGAGTTTGTTTGCTGTGGTGGACACTGCAGCAGAAGTGACCCTAATATCAGAGGAGGTATACAGGTCCCTAAAGTCTGTGCCCCCCATCCTCAGGGAAGTCATCATGAATACAGCAGGAAAGGGGATGCAAATGAATGGGTATGTTGTCGGGCCCGTGAATTTGGAACTGGGTTCCAAACTCATACAAACAAATCTGTATGTGGCCCCTATAGAGGACGACATGCTGTTGGGTTTCGACTTATTAAGGGCACATTGCATCGACTTGCAAATGTCAGATGGACAGCTGCGGGTAGGAGACGAGGTCATACCCATGACTATGGGTAAGGTCGGGCAGGCACCAAGGGTAGCTAACGTGACAATCCGTGATAAAGTTACGGTGCCGCCCAATTCAGTGATGAAGCTCAGCTGCCAGGTTAACTGTGAAATGCCCAGTTATATTGTCGAGGCAGGCAGCCCTCTGGTCTTTTGGTTCCCCGCACTTTACATGCGGCGGGGAGCCAACCAGTAGTATGTCTGATAAATACTTCAGATAAGCATGTACATGTGCGTCAGGGGGAATTAATTGCCCAGGCGGTAGAAGTTGAGAAAATAGAAGTCCCGGCAAAGGTACGTGTAGTAGGTACAGGGGGGGGTACTGGCCCAACAGAATCTGACCAGGGAGTCCCCGAGCACCTCAGAGATCTCTTTGATCGCTCGAAGACACTACTGGGAAGCCAAGAGCAAGAAGCCCTGGCATCTCTGTTAAGGGAGTATGGGGATGTCTTTGCAGCAAGTGAGTTTGATTTGGGGAATTTTTCGGCCATTGAACACCAAATTGACACTGCAGGACACCCCCCAATAAAGCAACGAATGAGGAGAACCCCTATTGGGTTTGCTCAAGAGGAGGAGACCCACTTAAAGAAAATGTTGGAGGCAGGGGTCATTCAGCCTTCAGTTTCTGAATGGTGCTCTGCCCCGGTACTGGTAAGAAAGAGGGACGGGGGGGTCAGGTGGTGCATTGATTATAGAGCTTTAAATTCTACCTGTGTAAAAGACGTATTTCCTCTAGCTTTAGTAGAAGAGTGCCTGGATACCCTTGCAGGGAATCGGTGGTACTCTAAGCTGGACGCTAACTCAGCGTATTGGCAAGTGAAAATCAAGGAGGAGGATAGGTCAAAAACCGCATTTATTTCAAAATACGGCCTTTTTGAGTTTGCCAGGATGGCATTCGGGCTCTGTAATGCCCCAGC
The DNA here is from genome assembly GCA_019925275.1 of Mytilus edulis. Lineage (NCBI taxonomy): Eukaryota > Metazoa > Mollusca > Bivalvia > Mytilida > Mytilidae > Mytilus > Mytilus edulis. Next base: position 138,636,760 of record CM034349.1, read on the forward strand.
TACTTATGCCAGGGTCATAAGCTTGGTTCTAAGGGGGTTAACCTGGGATATAGTGTTGGCCTTTCTGGACGACATTTTGGTTCTGGGAAAGGATATAGCTTCTCATTTGGCCAACCTGAGGGCGGTCTTACAGCGCTTTAGGGAATACGGCCTCAAGCTTAAGCCAAAGAAATGTGAACTGTTTCAAGAACAGGTAGAATTCCTGGGCAGACTAGTAAGCAGGCAGGGTATGAATATTGGCCCAGGCTATATAGAGGATGTGAAGAAATGGCCAACCCCTCACAATACTAAAACGGTAGAGCGTTTTCTGGGGTTCGCCAATTATCACCGTGCTTTCATTGAGGGGTATTCTAAAATCGCAGTTCCCCTTCAAGATGTTACAGGCAAAAGGTCGTTCACATGGGGGGAAAAACAGCAGGAGGCATTTGATAAACTGCGGGAGGCTCTCACCTCTGCACCCCTACTGACCCTGCCCAATACCTCTGATCCATTTATCCTAGATACAGATGCCTCAGACTATGCAATCGGGGCAGTCTTGTCCCAAGTACAAAATGGGGAGGAAAGGGTAGTTTGCTATGCCAGTTGTACTTTAACTCCAGAGCAACGGCGGTATTGCACCACCCGGAAGGAGCTCCTGGCCGTAGTACGCTTCACCAGACAGTTCCGGCACTACTTGCTGGGAAGGAACTTTGTAGTCCGCACAGACCACAGTAGCCTCACCTGGCTGCTTCGCTTTAAGCAGCCCCAAGGGCAGCTGGCCAGGTGGCTCGAGGAGTTGAGCCAATATCACATGGAGGTGCGACATAGGGCGGGCTCCAAACACATAAACGCGGATGCCCTGTCCAGAATGCCTGTTGACTCTCCATGTCAGGACTTTAAAACCGAGGTCAACTTGGCAACCCTGCCCTGTGGGGGTTGTCCATACTGTGCAAGGGCTCAAGCACAGTGGTCTAAATTTATGACTGATGTGGATGACGTGGTCCCATTGGCATCCAAAGGAACAGGTGTGGGGAAACGGTCTGTAAACGAAATACTGGTCACTGGCCAAAATTCTGATGAGGTTGGGTTTTTAGATGAAATACCGGTTGCCGATCCAAAACCAGCCGATGAGGGTATTTGCATATCACGAGTGACAGTGGCCACGGTGGGTAGAGATGTGGTGATAGTCCCAGATGACCCAGAATGTTCCATCCGGGTTGTCCAAGATGGGCTTGGGGTGGTTTTAGGGAAATATTCTGTTGAACAAATTTGTGACGCACAGAGCAAAGACCCGGAATTTAAGTGGCTCACTGAGTGGCTTGACGATAACAGTTGTCAACCTGCTCAGGGGGACCTGTTTCGAAGTAGCCAACCGGCAAAATTTTACTGGACAATCAAGGAGAGGTTCAGTAGGGATGAACGGGGAATGATAATGTATCATGCAAAAGACGGAGAGGGAAATAGGTTGCTGGTGCCCCGAGAATGGAGGAGGGACATTATGGAATTATGCCATGACATCCCCTCAGCTGGGCACCAGGGCATGACTAGAACCCAAGAAAGAGTAAAACAGTTTTACTACTGGCATGGGCTTAAAAGGGACTTGGAGGGCTATGTGGCAAGTTGTACGGCATGTAACCAGAGCAAGAAACCGAATAAGACTGCAAGGTGTCCAATGACAATGTTTCACGCTGGGCTCCTATGGAGAGAGTGCACCTCGATTTTGTAGGGCCCCTACCAAAGTCAGACAGAGCAAATGAACACCTGCTCATGATTGTAGATCAATTCAGCAAGTGGGTGGAGTGTATCCCCCTCCCCTCTCAGACGGCTGAAGTCACGGCAAGGGCGGCTGTTAACGATTTTTTCTGTAGGTTTGGGTATCCATATGAAATATTTACAGACCAAGGCCGTAATTTCGAGAGTTTACTCTTCCAATCAGTTTGTGAATTGCTCCACATCCACAAGGCTCGGACCACCCCATATCGCCCTTCTGCTAATGGCCAGGTAGAGAGATTTAATCGAACCCTCCTGGCCTCCATCAGGTGTTTTGTGGGTACCAATCAGAAGACTTGGGACTTACACATTCCCCAATTAGCGGGGGCAATTAGGGCATCAGTGAATCGATCCACCGGGTTTACCCCCAATCGCCTCATGTTGGGCAGAGAGGTAAACCTCCCTGCTGAGTTAATGTTCAGGCCACCAAAAACGGGGCAACCTCCAGACCTGGCCGGGTATGTGGGTGACTTAGAAGAGGCTCTAAGGTCTGCCCATGAAATTGCGAGGGCAAACCTCAAGACCTCCCAGCTTAGAGCTAAGCAAGCATACGATCTTAGGGTAGTTGCTCGTCAGTACAAGGTAGGGGATGTTGTCTATAAGCTGGACACAGCTTCACTGCCAGGGAAGTGCAAAAAGCTAAACCCTATGTGGAGGGGGCCAGGGGTCATCCTAGCAAGAATCTCGCCTTACCTGTATAAGGTAAAAATGAAGAAAGCCCTCACCACGGTGAACCATGACCGTTTGAAGCTGTGTAGGGATAGGGAGCTACCGGTATGGGTCAATCGGGCAATAGAAGAGCTTCAAAATGGGGGTGTGGCCCAAGCAATGCAACCTAACAACCCAGTAACCCCTTCACAAGATAATGTTCAAGATCCTGTCAGGGTGGACCAGGTGCCCCCCACCCTACAATCAACTGAGGGTAGAAAAACAAATGCCTCAGGAAGTACTGGGGCACTGTACTGCACTTGCCGAGGACCTTATACGGGAGAGTTTATGATCTCCTGTGACAGGTGCAGTGAGTGGTACCATGGCAGGTGCGTGGGAATCTCTCCACAGGAGGCGGAAGAATGGGAGAACCAGGACTACATATGCTCTGGTTGTAAGATAAAACCAGATCCACCGCACGTTAGTCTGAACCCTACGGGACTGCGCAGGTCAGCCCGTAGGAAGGGTTCAGAATAGGGTGCTGTTATGATGCTGTTGTTGTACATAAGGAGTCTTTAAGTCATTGTAAATAGTTTCAGATATTGTAAATAGGGAGGCAACTATTTAACTACATTGGTATCTAGTTAGATAGCTGCTATATTGAACGACGAGGCCAGATGTAATTAAGTTGGGCCTTCAAATGTTGTATTTTTTGTATTTGCAGAAAAGACATGTCCAGTGACGAGGGGAGTTCAGGAGGCAGCCCAAAAAGAAGTTGGGCTGCCGAGGAAAAGAAAGAGCAGAGAGAGGTAAGCCCCAGGGGACGACACCACGATAGGGTCCCCTCAGTTGAAAGGGTTGTCCCAAGCCAGGTTGATGCAAAGGGTCAGGATGGGGAGTTCGAAGCTAAGGTCCCAGGAAAAGACATCTCTGGGGACCACAGGGACTCCTCCCCAAAGGCTAGGGATACGGGTTCTGGGCTAGTTAGGGGCACCAGGGATGGGAGCCATGATTCCAGGGCCCGGTCAGGTAGCAGGGAGGACAGAGTTAGGGACCCCAGTGGAGGAAGGAGCCGCTGTTCCGTTTCCAGGAGCACTCCAGGGGCCGCTGTCCCGATGGCTAGGGACACCCCTGTGGGCATTCCAACCGACCGGGATGCTCACAGCGCGCCTCCACTGGGTAGGGGTTTTCAGGGGCGTAAGGAGACCACCCAAGAAAGGAAGAGAAGAAGGAGTCGACAGAAAGAGCGACAAGTCGAAGAGACAGCCAGGCTGCAGAGGGCACTAAGGGAGGCCCAACAGAGGCGGACACCAAACTCGTTCCAGGGAGGAGGAAGAAGGGACACAGGGGTGTCGTGGCAAAGGACACCCCAACATAACTACACGCCCACTGGGACAGGGGTGTCAGGACAAAGGACACCCCAGAAGTATAACACACCGAGAGGGACTGGGGTGTCGGGTTATATGACACCCCAGGGAGGCTGTCAGACGAGGAGGACTGGGATGTCAAGTCAAGGGACACCCCAACAAGACTACCAGCCGAGGGAGACTGGGGTGTTGGGCCAAGGGACACCCCAAGGAAACCAACAAGCCAGGGGGGCTGGGGTGTCAAGTCAAAGGGCACCCCAACCAGACTACAAGCCGAGGGAGACTGGGGTGTCAAGTCTAAGGACACCCCAACCTGACTACAAGCTGAGGGAGACTGGGGTGTCAGGCCAGAGGACACCCCAAGGACCTACACTGCCAAAGTTGATGGACATCCCCACCCTACAGCAGTGCCCCATCCAGGGTTGCCCCATAAGGGCATTGGATATTCAGCCACATGTGATGCTGGAACATGTGGCTGAAGTATTCGGAGAACAACGAGACCAACCAAGGGCTTCCCTCGCTCCAATCAGGGTAGCAGCACTACAGGCACAGGCCTGGATGCTAGTGGGTGGGGACCTAGAGGATTTGGTCACCCATGTGAATAGGCTGGAGATAACACGGCCCCACATCATTGGGCAGGCAGTCCAGGGGCAGATGGAGGAGGTATGCCGGGAAGGGGGACGACCAGTTCCCCCATACTTCTCAACAGCACCGGTCAACTCTCCTGGAGCCCTCATTGACTGGAGGGTCCAGGCAGCCATAATGGGGGAGTTGGGAGACAGGGCGGATGCGTTTAGGGGAATGTTTAGGCTGCAAGGTCCCCGGGCAGCCATGGGGTCCTCAGCAGGCCAGATAGGACAGGCAGAGGGGGGAATAGATCCGTTGAGGTCCCCCTCCGACTCCCCTCCAGGAAAAAAACTATTTGTGGACAGTGCAATCAGGAGTCCAACACCTCCCGCATTTGACTCCCACTTCCATTTAGATCGGGGGTGGAGGCAATGGAGGATGAACGGGAGGATGGACCGGCAACGGTTCATCGAGATGCGCCTTCCCACCCCCCCAAGAAACCCAGTGGACCTAGTAGGAGGGGTTATGGTGTATTGTGACCCAGGGACATGGCCATCTGCATTGGCATTGCAGGAACCCCCTGGAGGATCACCCTGGGTCACAGCAATAGGAGTCCACCCCAAAAAGGCCCAGCAGCTGGACGATAGTTCGTTCGACAAGATGGAACGGCTGCTGGGGTTGCCTGGGGTAAGGGCCATTGGAGAAGTTGGGTTGGACCAGAGCCAGCGGGACCCACCTCTTCAAAGGCAGGTTAGCACCCTAAGGTGGGTCCTAAATTTGTGCAAGGGGAGGCCAGAGGTTCCCCTCATTCTCCATATTAGAGGGGCTCCAGAGGATCGCCATAGTGCGGAGGCGCACCTGAAAGCCCTAACAATAGTCCGGGAGAGGGTGGACCCTCAGCAGAGGATCCATCTCCATTGCTTTGATGGGGGCAGGCAGGAAGCGAGGCGTTGGAGGGATGCCTTCCCCAATGTCTATTTTGGGTATACGGGGGAGGTAATCCGGTTTGACCAGGAACAAGGGCAAGTGGTGTCGTCCCTCCCCCTAGACAGGATACTACTGGAGAGTGATGCCCCCTATTTCAGGCCATCATGGGTGCCCAATCACAGCCATGGGCATCCCCAGTATATTGCCGAGGTGGCAATGGGACTTTTGGCCTTTAGGTCGGGGGACACCCTTTGGGCATTGCTGGAGGCCATCACCAGCAATGCACGAGTTCTGTATAGGGTGTAGGTAGTGGGAGCAGTTTTCGTGTACATAGGTGTAGATATCTGTTAACTTGTCCAGAGAGGATAGTTATTTTTGGTGTAAATATCTGTAAACTTGTCCAGAGAGGACAGTTAATTTTAAGTTCGTTTTGTTAAATTTATTAAAGTAACTTACTAGCCCCACCTACATTTTGTAATCAAGGGGGCATCACCAAGGATATGAGGGGACTGGGATCGTTGCTGAAAGGGGTAAGGGACTGGCTATACGTTCCAACAGGGTTAACTTAATTTAGCAATCTCGAAAAGAAAACGAATAATTAGTACCCTTGTCTAATCTGGGCCCCTCTCATCTGAGGGGGCCCACCTGGAAAATTCACTATTATTATTTTGGACAATTTGGCAATAAATAAAAAAAAAAAAAAGAAAATTCTATACTTACAACAAACATATAAAACTGGGGGGAGTGTAGTATTCGTTGGTATTAAGCCAGACCCTGCCGGAAGTGCACGATCCCATGATGCCTCTCTCTCTCTCTTTCCGGAAACATAATCTACAAGACTAACAGAAAATCCAAAGAGACAATCTGCCTTGCAGAGACACAGACAGATACAATCAAGCTTCTTGGGTAAGTTTCATATTTACTCGGGATCACAACACTATTATATGTTTTTCTTTGACGTCTTACTTCAAAGAAAAAACATATAATAGCCTTTCAAGACGTCATAATTATTTGGACTAACATGTCACATGTACATGTATTGCCAAAATTATTAAGTTGTGTAACCATATCCATGTAAAATTTTAGGTATTTGAATTAGACATTTGTTCACGCATACATGAGTACTTGAGCAAATACAATCAGTTAAATTTCACTACGAGCACCCATGAGATCTTAAATTGAGCAAATATGATCACTTACATTTATGAGTAAAATTTTAGCTAGATCTACTCAATTGAGTTAGATATATCAATTTTGAGACTAATCTAAATGGTTATTTAAGCACACATGTGGCTATTTATACTAATAAGAGCAATATTGGGATTCTACATGTCAGTAAACTTAGCAAATCTTTATTGAGTCAAACCTATGAGCCCTATACCCTGCATATGACTGCAAGAGATATTTTAAATGTTTTCCAGAACCCTAGATTAAAAGTTGAACTGCAACATTGCAAAGGGTTAGTGTATTATTTTATTTTATCAAAATGTTAAAATTGAGAATGGAAATGGGGAAGGTGTCACAGAGACAACAACCTGACCAAAGAAAAAAAAACAACAGCAGAAGGTCACCAACAGGTCTTCAATGTAGCGAGAAATTCCCGCATCCGGAGGCGTCCTTCAGCTGGCCCCTAAACAAGTATATACTAGTTCAGTGATAATGAACGCCATACTAATTTTCAAATTGTACACAAGAAACCAAAATTAAAATAATACAAGACTAACAAAGGCCAGAGGCTCCTGACTTGGGACAGGCGCAAAAATGCGGCGGGGTTAAACATGTTTGTGAGATCTCAACCCTCCCCCTATACCTCTAGCCAATGTAGAAAAGTAAACTCATAACAATACGCACATTAAAATTCAGTTCAAGAGAAGTCTGAGTCTGATGTCAGAAGATGTACATGTAACCATAGAAAATAAACAAAATGACAATAATACATAAATAACAACAGACTACTAGCAGTTAACTGACATGCCAGTTCCAGACTTCAATAAAACTGACTGAAAGATTATGATTTCATCATATGAATATCAAGCACAATCCTTCCCGTTAGGGGTTTAGTATCATACCATCATAACATATATGAGAAGAACATAACCAGTGTCATGCCAACAACTGTTTTTTAAATGAATGTGTTTAGTTCCGATGCAAAGACCCTATAAGTGAATTACATTTTGTAATATTAACGCCAAAATATGCAATCTTTAATGACCTGACAACAGTATCGTTACTAAATCCCTTCTTAATAAGTCTATTCAAAGGTTTTGTTAGTTTCTGAGGTGAATACTGACACCTTTGTGCTTTATAAAGAATATGTCCATAAAAAATTGGATGTGAAATACCTGAACGTATAAGAAGTCTGCATGTTGAGCTATATTTACGAATAATGTCCTTATACCGCTGATAAGATTTAGTAAATGTTTTGACTAGATTGTGATATGGAAAACCCTGGTGTAATAATTTTTCAGTAATACATAAATTTCTCTCGTTAAAATCTAAAACATTTGTTACATACATGAGAGAATCGTACAAGTTGAGATACAGTGTATATAAACACCGTAAGATGGTGACAAGGGAACGTCACCATCTAAAAATGGATAGTTAACGATAGGAAATGAAAAATCATCTCTTTTATCATAAATTTTAGTATGTTAAATGTTTAAAATGTTTAATGTTTTTGTTTATTTATTATTCTGTGGAAATTTAAATCTCAAGAATCTTTTTGTGAGTTTGCATGAATAATTCCATGTTTTAATTTGTACCTGAAGCCCAAGTCACGCATAAGTTAACATGGATTTAAAATGTCCACGATTAAAACCACATGTACATGTATATTCTAGATTGTTCAAACAAAATGTTCAGCAACATTTAAAGGAACCTTTCTATTTTTAATTCCCAAACATAATTGTTATTACTTAAACAACTTTGTTTTAAAACAGTTTAGATTTCTATCAAATTGGATGAGAATCCAGGAGTTTTAAAGGGGGGGGGGTCTAGCAAGTCAGCATTTTGGGTAAAACTATATAAAAAAAGGACTACGCATTTACCATACATGGAGCTCCTCGAAAAGGGCAAGCCTTCAGTTCTTTCCTCCCCCAAAAGTCTGCCTTAGCATTTTTAAACACTCTTAAGCTGTCTATTCATGTAGCTGTACATTGGAGCCTATGAGACTACAATCTGAGTAGACATCTGAATCACAGAAAATCAACCTAGAGATATTTTCATGTATAAATTGATAATTAAATTTTAACCAATTTATACATTTTTTTAAATTTGTTTTTGACAATTTTTTGTTCATTTAAAAATATAGGGACAACAGAGTTGGTGTATGTGGGTTCGATTCCCACCCTAAGCATTCATTTATATTGGCTGGTGCAAAGCGGGCAGTTTAGCTTAGTGGCCCCACACTGACTCTGTTGTTCATATGTCACTTAAAAAAATCAGGCGGCCTTCTTCAGGTCTTGCCATCTTTATTTTTATTTTTGTAAATCATACACAACAAAACTATTGAATAATTGTGAAAATTATACCACAGATAACTATGGTAAAACTTTAATTGTTGTTGGAATAATTAAACTTGGCTGCCATCCAAGATCCAAAAAGTTTTTATATTGATGAATTATATATATCAGATTTGGATTCTTTTGGTCACAAAACATTTTGGATGGTAGGTGGTGGCTAAATCTTAATTCTTAATTGCTTAAAGCTTTCGGGTCTGAAAATTGCCCAAAATCATCATATTTTGACAAAATTTGGAACATAAAATGTACTTTTATGAAAAGAACTGATTTATTGAGCGTTATGACTTTAGAAATATACCCATTTGAGAAACCAAATTGTGAACTTTTTGGAGCTTTATGTTTAAGTTTCTATTTTAGGCCATTTTGGACAAGAAGTGAAACTTGTCCTTTGAATCAGTGGTTTCACACTAATAACCATACTATATACTAAGTATCTGTTAGAAGATAGCTCTTTCACAGTACATTGTTAAACTTAAAGATAAATTTATACCAACAATGACCAATATTAATGATGGAATGAGATTATACATGTATATATACTGTTTTATATTGTTACATGTACAGTAGTTACTGTACATACATAAATGAAAATTAACACCAAACTGTTGTCATAATTCATAAAAAAAAGAAATGAAAAGGGTGGTATGATTGGTAATCTGGTAATCAGACACCAGCCCTATACAAAATGACAAAAAAGAAATAAAGCTTACCATACAACACTTTTACAATCAAAAAAACTATACATACATTTTTACACACATCAGTAAGAAATAGCCATGAAATGACAAATGTTAAACAATACATACAAGAAAACTAATGGCCACATCAATGTACAAACGGAAAATCAAGATATACACCAAAAAATTACAAGCCCTGTTTTACATGCTTCTTACTAAGGACCAACACATTCATATGGTAGTTGTGTTCTATATGTGTGGTGCAAAATTTTCTCATTGCTTAAACCAGTGGTATTCAAAGTATTAAATCCAGAACAAAGTAAAAAAAGACTAACAGTTGAAAAACTATCCAGATGTTGTGAAATTCAATTAACAAAAATACCATCATTAGCGAAAGGCTATCTACATATCATATATTGTAATATTTACAATGAATCATTTAATAATTAGAAAACAGAACCTACAATGTACATGTATAGCTGCAGATTCTTATTATTTTTTTTTTAAATATAATGGATAAATGATTGACTGTGTTGCAATAAAACCAAGATAACTCAGTGAAGCTATTTATGAACATTAAAAAAGTTTTTGTTGACTGCAACAAAAATCTAGAATAAGGGATAGTAATATTGCTGTGTTAACATCCACCCCATTAGTGATTGATCCAAAAGCTAAATGTTCCAGAAAGTAGAAGACCTGGCCATGGCTACTACATGAACAAACATTGTTAATAAATGTCATTTGTAGAGCAGGATCTGCTTACCCATCCCGAGCACCTGAGATCACCCCCTAGTTTTTGTGAGGTTCGTATTGCTCAGTCTTTAGTTTTCTATGTTGTTTTTAGTGTACTTTTATTTGTCTGCATGTCTTTTTTAGTTTTAGTCATGGAATTGTAAGTTTATTTTCGGTTTGTGAGTTTGCTGTTCATCTGGTATCTTTAGCTCCAATATTACAATTTGTCTGTTTTAATATGATTGTCTTGAACCTCCTTAATATCATAGTTCAGTGAGCATTGGTGAGTGACTATATAGCTACTCGAAGAATTGTTTGTTATGTTAATTCTCTATTGTAAGTTATATGCTAACTATTTTTGTATGTGTGCAACTATATGGTCATAATGCAAATCTAACAGTTCTCATTTGACCACATAATCATTGATAATTCACAAAGTTAAGTATCCTAGTTCAAGTCAGTATCTCAGATATAGCATAGCAAATTATATTATTTGTACTATATTGTAAGGTGAACATATCTGTCCGGCAGGTATAATATAAACACATGTCATTTATCAATAATTCAACACAACTTGAGGTCCTCTGATGTTCAGTACTTCAGTACTTTGATTCATTCAATGTGACAGATGCATCAAATAAATTTCCACTCAGATTGTTCAAATAACCGTATGATTAAATAAATAAATTCGGTGTATTTACTGTCTTGTGATTGGTTAAAATTATTAGTTTTATTTTCAATGTTGTTAATTTTGATGGCGACACGCCTACTCTGACGTTGTGTATTCATACGACAACATGTGTGTACGTTGTTATTGTTAATATAAATAATACAAAATGTTCTTTGAGCCTTATTTTTGATAGAAATTTATTTATAATGAATGGCAATAATTTATTTTGATTTTATTGAACCATAAAACTAATTTTTGACTCTTCACGTTTTACATAATCCACTTCGCGGATTTTTCAATGTGAAGAGTCAAAAATTAGTTTTATGGTTCAATAAAATAAAAATAAATTATTGCCATTCATAAAATAGGAAATCATCTGTTTTATAAGATTGTGTGATAGTGCAGTGTACAAAGTTAAAAGTTAAACTGACTGAGACCCGAATTTAATGATATCAAAAGCATTTTTCTTTATCTGAAACTGCATCCAAAACCGGAATGTCTACACTCTTGATTTCTTTATTAAAAGTATTATCTATAGTCGACCTATCTAAAACATTATACCTGAATTTCAAATCAATTCATCATAAAATGAATAATCAACGGTATCAGATTTATATCGAGCAAAATATGTCTCGCGTGAATGCCTTATAGGGGCACTAGCTACGAGATATATAAAAAATCTAAAGTATGATTTTTTTTTCAATCATTAATGAGAGTGATATAGTGAAATTATTATTTGCTTTTATAAGCTAAAATGGTTCAATTTTGTCAAATAAAGCTAATAAACATTGATAATGAGTTATTCACTTGCAAGTGAAAAATTCGACCTCATTAAATCCGTATTCATGAGAACTCAAAATCCCCGTAGAAAGAGGATATAATACGAATGCATAGCCTGAGTATGGTTATTTAAAGGAAAAGAGTGTCAACATTGAGAGTAAAACAAAGGTAAATAATTTGAGTTGACAAATCGATCCGTGACACAAAAAAAACTTTCTTATAAAGGTAAAAACGACGATAAACATAAATTAATAATTAATAAAACAAAATTTAACAGACCTTTAAAAATCTAATTGCACGAGCTGCTTAATCTATTTATATCTATGTTTATGTTTACATTGCTTTTATATATATATGGTCATAGAAGGTCAACTCGATAGTTAATAAGATAGCGTCTTGGCTAAAGTACTTACGAAGCGAAGCTACATCTTAATATTGAGACCATGTCCCGTAAATTCTTTATTTTAAACTTTTGATAGTTTGGGGAAATGTTGTATTGTAATAAACAATATATTAGAATTTGAGTCAAATCAGTGAACATGAATTTGGCAGCTAGTGCCCCTTTAATACTGTGCCTTTCATATGGAGAACTTCGTAAGACAATTTAGATTTTATATTTTTTTTATATAGGGCCTCAAATTTTTGAAAGTTCCGGATTATTCATTGCCTGTCCGGGATTTTAGCCTTTATGCCGTTCGGAATAATTTTCGGAACTCCTTCATATTCATCGTATTACCTGGAAGAAAAATGGCAGGAATAAGAGGTTCGAAACAAAAATTCCCTTTCCGTCTTTTAAATAATAATTCCCAGTAAAAACAATGACATATTAAGAGACGAATGTATTGACATTCAAGTTTACATTATTTTATTTTAGTATCTTAAGTACCAGCGGGTCAGGGTGCTATGACAATGAGTCATTTTCTACAGAACAGGATAAATGAATAATAATATAATATGCTATTATTTGTTAAAGATTATATTTAAAGTTATCATGGTTTGAAACAAAACTGCCCAACAAATTTACCATAAATTGTGTAAAAATTAATACTCATGTATTAATAGACATCGTCACTGGTAAAAACTCGTCAATTATAGGTGCGTCATTAAAACGTCATTTGCCAGATAGAGGGGATCGCATGTATCCCTGCGCTATTAACATTCATCAAGCGTCTAAGTGGTTGTCAGTGGGCAGGATAAAAAAGCAATCATTATGTTTAAAGGTACTTAATCACAATTTCCTAATGATACAAGTGCTGATTGTCAATTATAAGAATTCAATTTGCCGAATAATTTGTGCACTATAGCATCTTAGTTTTCCAATCACTCGCTGAACATAGGAAAGGAAGTGACAAGGCCCCTTAACACACAAGTGATGTTCATTTAAACCAAAGTTTTTGACGGAAATGCATCGTACTCACACACCTGTTAAAGCTGGGCCCCCGGTCATTGAAGTTTACAAAAAAGATTTGTGCTCAAAACACCAAATCCAGTATTTTGATTGGTTGATTTGTTGAGTCTGAATTTCGAAAATCTCCCTCAAAAGTTTTATGACCGCAAGGCATTGGGTTCCGTATATGATTCATGTTTGTCTGAGTCAGTTTGCCCTTATTGTTTAGTATGTTGTGTTGTATAGTCCTGATATTATGAAATGAATATCATATAGAGTTGGGCACTCATATTCGCCATGGACACAATTTTGCAGGAGGGTCTAAAACGCGGAAGTGGAAAACGCGGAAGTGAAAAATGGGTGTATTATAACTAATATCTCTGGAACCGCTTAAGCTAAATCGATAAATAAAAGTGATTCTGAAAGTTATTACAATAGGCTATAAGATTAAATTAAAAAAAAAATTATTTGAATATGCTTTTTTACCGAAAAGTTGACCGGAAGTCTTTCTTAGTGTGACTCTGGCAACACATTTTTGAACATTAAAACTTAAATTCACGAAAAAGCATATAACCCGGTCAAAGTCTGTAAATTGATTCTTAAAGACATTTAAATGACAAATAATATGATATTAAGAAAAAAAAAAATATATTGCTATAAAAGGGCAAAAAGTTGACCGGAAGTCACCCTTGTATATAAATGATGAAGTCAAATTTTCAACTTTGAACTAAAATTCCAAAAAAAATAAAAATCCCTGTCAAAGTCTTTCAATTGATTCTTAAAGACATTTAAATGAAAAATAATATGATATAAAGAAAAAAAATATATATTACTATAAAAGGGCCAAAAGTTGACTGGAAGTCACCCTGATATACAAATATTGAAGTGAAATTTTCAACTTTGAACTAAAATTCACAAAAATATAAAAAGCCCGGTCAAAATCCAGAACATGATTCTTAAAGACAATTTAACGAAGATTTGTATCAACCAATGCCGCATGGAAATAGTAAACATGATACTGAATTTGTTCGTACTATGCCTTCAGTTATTGATACCATTAAAGAAAAAGAGGGTAATCCACATAAGGTTTATAAAAAAATAATTTGTACAAACGATCTAGACGGGTCACACCAAGCCGTAGCAAATCCCCGAAATACAAAACAGGTAAAAAATATTTTAAGTAAAGAAAGGCAAGAAAAGGCCTTATCAAAAGATGACATATATAATTTAGTACTTTTGGCATATCAGTTAGATTGGTTTGTTTCTGGAGTTTTAGTATATCCAGATCTTTACGCTGTTGTCACACTCCCCTAAATCATAAACGCATTCAAAGATATAATTGAGCTAAAAACTGAAGACCCAGTTTACTTAGTTTATGACACAACTTTTAAACTTGGGGATTGTTATGTAACACCGATAGTTTTCAAACATGTCATATTTGATGAAACGCCACTTGTTCCTTTGGCATTTTTGATCCATGAACGTAAATACGCTAAATGGCATGAAGTTTTGTTTAAATTTTTGAAAGATAAAATTCCTAGAATAGATGAAAAACAAATTCCTTTTGTCATTGACCAAGAACCAGGTTTAAAAAGAGCTATTCGAGATACGTTTCCAAATTGTCCGATTATGTTTTGTTGGAATCATATAAAAGAAGATTTTAAATTCTGGTTAAAAGGCAAAGTTGATAGTGATAATATTAAAATTTATATAGATCATTTGAATCAGATGTTGCATTCGGATAATGAAGAAGAATTTTTAGACACAAAATTGAAATTAACATCAAAATGGACTCCCGTAGTTTTAGAACATTTCAATAAACATATATGTCCGGCAATTCAAAATCACTCTGGTAAATGGTTAATTGAAAAATATCCCGGCATGTTTGATCCTTATTCTTGAATAACAAACAATCTTTCCGAGAGTATGAATGCCGTTTTAAAACAAGAAAATGATTGGAAAGAGCTACCAGTAGATTTACTGGCTTTGGGTTTTTATTACATACAAAATTTTGAGAATTATGAAAGTTTACGTGGACGTTCTGGTTTAGGAAATTATCATTTGAAAAAAGAGTTTAGTAGAGCATTTATTTCACCATCACATGTTATTTTTCCAAAAAGAATTGTAAGTCCTGATGAAGTAATTGAATATTTAAAAAACGACAAGCCACTTTTTCAGTCTAATTCTTTCAAATCTGACACTGATCCTTTAGGCAATTTAAATTCACAGGAAATCATAAAACAAACAAACTCTGATGAGAACACTAGTACTAATCAGGTCAAATTAGAAAATAATGAGGTAGTAGCTAATCAACAACCTGTCATAGAATACCCGACTGATAGCAGTCAACAAAGTTTGGCACGATTTAACAGGGGGTAAAATGTGTGATGTCTGGACACATCGGTCTTGTGCAAAAAATTTGAAAGGAAACAGCTGGTTCTGCGAAGTACTTAATTAGTTTAACTGAAATTTTAGAGAAATTTACAGGCCACGATATACAGTTTTGATAAATTTGAAATAAATTTTAAAAATGTTAATTTTAAAAAAGGTAAATTAATCACAATACCTATTCTTGAAATTAATTTGAACATTATTTTTCCTTCATAAAATAGATAATAAATAGATTAATTAATGTCAAAGAGTGTAGTGTATCAATAAATAATAAAGCAAAATAAGAAATAAGAATATTATTCCACTTCCGCGTTTTAGACCTTCCCCAATTTTGCCGTTTTAGGATTTTGAGGTGTAAAAACTTCAAAGGATGGTTGAAATGGAATAAATATGCCGTTAAATTATATTTTTATAACAAATATGATTATTTTTGAAAATGAGACTAAATTTCGGCACTTACGGCAAAGGACCGAAAAATGGACGATTTTCACACAATTTCCTGAATGCCAAAAATGATTTCAAAGAAGCATTCCTTAGTAATTCTTTGACTGATTGCCCTAAATTTCAGTTTTTTTCACCTTTAAAATGTCTGCTATTTGTCTATAATGAAATTTATTTGATAAATATTGTTCAAAGCTGCAGTTATTTGGTTTTAAATAGATATGTAAAAACGGCGAATATGTGTCCCCCCTTGACAAAAAAATAGGAAATTTCAAACACCCTTTAATCCAATTTTTCAGATGATTTTACTCAAAACAAACACGTTTTCAAGCTAAGAAATATCAGTATACTTCAAAAACATAAAGACCTGAACATAAACTGAAGAAAACATTGAAAGATATGATGAAAATGAGCACCCCACTCTATATATGCATTGTAAATACAAATGTATAAAAGTGTTATGGCAATATTTATTATAATACACAAAATATTATGTTAATCTACATTTAAAAAAATGAAATCATGCTTGGCAGGGTCATAAAAAACTGATCTTTGGTAAATACAAAATCAGCTTTACTTGAGTAAAAATCAAATAAGGCCAAATAAAAATATATGTGTGGTTCCAGTTACATCCTTTTTCATAAAAGGGTCGGTAGGTCGGCAATTTAAAAAAATTTTGTTGTTATTTTGGATTGTCAAAATCCAGAAAAAAATCGTGTGTTAACAAAAATTGATTCCTGAATTAAATACGCCCAAACCAGAAGTTTGCAATTTTACATGAGTTTGTTTGTTAAACAGTCATGTTCCTTTTTGTAGTCAATTTTGTTTCATTCTGTTATGAAGTTGTTGCATTGACACATAACAGATACTTCATATGGAAATTCAGATGACAGCAATCTTGGAATTTAATTATTTAAATTCACAATCCTCAAAATTTGATCATTTAAAAATTTATTTTTCAGAAATGAAACAAAAAGTTGTAGGGTCAGTGGGTTTCAACTAGGGACGGTCGGATAACTGGAACCACACATATATTTTTATTTGGCCTTATATAAAAATAAGGAAATGTAGAATGATTGCCAATGTGACAACAATTCACCAAAGTTCTAATAAACAAATGCAATGATAAAGTGGATGTGAGCATTTAAAGGCAACTGTACAGCCTTCAATAATGAGAAAAACTGAAATGATGACCTGAGAAAATGAAGTCTTACTTTTTATTACAACAATTTTCAAAATTCAAATATAACAGGCATACCAACTATAACCACTAAACTACAGGCTCTTGACCTTGAGACAGAAACACAATTAATGTGGTGCTGTTCAACATATTTCTGAGTGGTCAGCTCTGCCCTTACCATATACAGTGGTGCTACAGCACAACATATGAATATTTTATTGTCATTTCAGGACAAAAAACATTATCTTATATTGCAAAAAATTTTTTTTTTTACTAAGTCATAAAGTATACAAAATATATATAAAGTTTAATGGTGATCTAAATCCTACATATTGCTATTTTCTATTTCATGTTCTTTCCTTCCTTTTGTTGTTCATGGAACCAATTGTAGCGTAAGTATTTATAACAGACATACACTTTAGTACTCTATTTAATACATTTATCATCAGTATTATTTAATTTTTAGCTCACCTGGCCCTTTTCTCATCACTTGGCGTTCGTCGTGCGTCGTCGTGCGTCGTTAGCTTTTACAAAAATCTTCTCCTCTGAAACTACTGGGCCAAATTGAACCAAACTTGGCCACAATCATCATTGGGGTATCTAGTTTAAAAAATGTGTCCGGTGACCTGGCCAACCATCCAAGATGGCCACCATGGCTAAAAATAGAACATAGGGGTAAAATGCAGTTTTTGGCTTATAACTCAAAAACCAAAGCATTTAGAGCAAATCTGACATGGGGTGAAATTGTTTATCAGGTCAAGATCTATCTGCCTTGAAATTTTCAGATGAATCGGCCAACCTGTTGTTGGGTTGCTGCTCCTGAATTGGTAATTTTAAGGAAATTTTGCTGTTTTTGGTTATTATCTTGAATATTATTATAGATAGAGATAAACTGTAAACAGCTATAATGTTCAGCAAAGTAAGATTTACAAATAAATCTGCATGACCAAATGGTCAGTTGACCCCTTTAGGAGTTATTGCCCTTTATAGTCAATTTTTAACCATTTTTCGTAAATCTTAGTTAACTTTTACAAAAATCTTCTCCTCTAAAACTACTGAGCCAAATAAATCCAAACTTGGCCACAATCATATTTGGGGTATCTAGTTTAAAAAATGTGTCCAATGACCCATCCATTAAACCAAGATGGCTGCTGAGGCTAAATTAGAACATAGGGGTAAAATGCAGTTTTTGGCTTATAACTCAAAAACCAAAGCATTCAGAGCAAATCTGGCATAGTAAAATTGTTCATCAGGTGAAGATCTATCTGCCATATAATTTTCAGATGGATCAGACAACCTGTTGTTAGGTTGCTGCCCCTGAATTGGTTATTTTAAGGAAATTTTGCCATTTTTTGGTTATTATTTTGAATATTATTATAGATTTCGATCTCGCAACCCATATGTTCATGAAAGTAAGATGACTACAAACACATCACCATCAACAAAACACAATTTTGTCATGAATCCATCTGTCCTTTGTTTAATATTCACATAGACCAAGGTGAGCGACACAGGCTCTTTAGAGCCTCTAGTTTAATTTTTCATATCAAATTTTACTACAGCTTTGTTGAGTTGTGACTTTTTAATGGTTAATACTCATTATGCTCATAAAAAAATGTCCATGTTGACAGTACAATGTTACCAAAATATATAAATGTACTTAACTATTTGTACATCTACAGGATAACTGGAGTTAATTTTTGTATGCTTTTAAAGGGGTACTAGCTGTCTTATTCGTGGTCACCGATTTGACTTAAATTCTGATTCTCATATTTGATTTACATTGTATAATACTGTAAAAAAAAAATCCAAACTACCGAAAGTCTAAAATAAACAGTTTACAGAGCATTGGGTAGATAATAAGTAGGTTCGTTTCGTGTGCATTTATAGTCCAGACGCCATCTAATTTACTACATGTATTGATTTGACCTTAGATGACCATATAAGCGATGTAAACATGAATAAAGATATGAATAGATTAAACCAACATGTGCAATTGGATTTTTTAGGTCTGTTTGAGTTTATTTAATAGATTGAAAATAAATGTTTCTCATTGTTTTTAACGTATAAGAATGATTTTATATGGATTGAATCAGTAATCAAATGATTTACCGTAGTTTCACTTTAATTGTTGACATTCTTTTTCTCTAAATAACCAGTACACGTACAATGCATGCGTTGTCAATCTCTAGCAAGGGGTTAAATTGAAGTTCACATGAATATGGATTTAATCATGTTAATGAGGTCGACTATTTCACTTGCAAGAGAATGAGTAATTATCAATGTTTCTTCCCTTAATTTGACAAAATTAAGCCATTTGGCTGCTTAAAGCGAATTATTATTTCACTCTCATTATTGATTGAACAAAAAAAAATCTTACTTTAGTTTTTTATATATCTCGTAGCTAGTGCCCCTTTAAAGTAAAATTAAATTAGATTGAGTGTTGAGATGTATAATTTTTCACCAAAAAATTAAGTCTAAATAACTTAAAAATATCAAAGTTAAAGGAGTAGGTCCAGTAAGGCCCCTTTTTGGCCCCAAAATATAGCAGTTTTACAAAATTGTAAAAAATGTAAAATTTTAGATATTTATTGTACAGTAAAATGGTCCTGCTACATGAAAATGGGCTGTTTTTGACAATACAATGCACACAATTCTAGCATTTTTGTTAAATTTTAGGCGGTTTTCGTGTGAAACGAAAGTGGCCGCATTTGTGTTCATCCTTAATATTAAAATGTAAGTTGTATTTTATGATAATACATAACATATATAAAGATTGTGGATGAACACAGATGCAGCCACTTTCATTTTTGACGAAAACCATCTGAAAAGTGACATTTTTTGACATATTTGAGCTTGAAATGGGTCGTTTTAAATGAAAAAATCAGTTAAAATCTTTCACATGAACTAATTGATTCAAATGAAATAGACACTTAAGTGTTTAAAAAGTGATCAAAATCCTTCGTAAGATGAACCTGAAATTTGAGGCCAAAATCGGACCTTACCGAACCTACTCCTTTCTTTAAATCATACATTTTACATATACATATATGTCTATTTACAGATTGATTGCTATGGCTTTTGCTGCAGCAGTTGGTGTGACATTCTTAGTACTAGGATGTGCTTTATATGAGTAAGTAGATGAACTAATTTGCAGTCTATTCTGTTTGTACTTTTTTATTATAGAAGACCTTCTAATTGAAACTTATATATTTCAGTAACAAGTTGTAGGTGGCCAATGTTTGTATAAATTTTCTATATATATATTTCAGTATTTAAACTGGTGGCCAATGTTTATATAAATATTCTATATATTTCAGTAACTGGTGGCCAATGTTTGTATTAATTTTCTATATATTTCAGTAACTGGTGGCCAATGTTTGTATAAATTTTCTATATATTTCAGCAACCAGAGGCCAATGTTCGTATTAACTTTCTATATATTTAAGTAACTGGTGGCCAATGTTTATAAATTCTCTATATATTTCAGTAACTGGTGGCCAATGTTTGTATTAATTTTCTATATATTTCAGTATCTGGTGGCCAATGTTTATATAAATATTCTATATATTTCAGTAACTGGTGGCCAATGTTTGTATTAATTTTCTATATATTTCAGTAACTGGTGACTAATGTTTGTATTAATTTTCTATATATTTCAGTAACTGGTGGCCAATGTTTGTATAAATTTTCTATATATTTCAGTAACTGGTGGCCAATGTTTGTATTAACTTTCTATATATTTCAGTAACTGGTGGCCAATGTTTGTATTAACTTTCTATATATTTCAGTAACTGGTGGCCAATGTTTATATGTTTGTAGTTATTTTCTATATAATCCAGTAACCAGAGGCTGATGTTTGTATTAATTTTATATTTATATTTCAGTAACTGGTGGCCAATGTTTGTATTTGTTTTCTATATATTAAAGTAACTGGTGGCCAATGTTTGTATTAATTTTCTATATATTTCAGTTACTGGTGGCCAATGTTTGTATTTGTTTTCTATATATTAAAGTAACTGGTGGCCAATGTTTGTATTAACTTTCTATATATTTCAGTAACTGGTGGCAAATGTTTGTAGTTATTTTCTATATAATTCAGTAACCAGAGGCTGATGTTTGTATTAATTTTATATTTATATTTCAGTAACTGGTGGCCAATGTTCGTATTAATTTTTTACTTCCTGTCTCCACTACCTACAGTAATATCTAGGCGTATGGCTGACAGTTTAGACACAGCAAGTAGTGCTTGTGTAGAACTTGCAATATTCTTAACTTCAGGCATTGTAATATCAGCTATTGGACTTCCTCTTGTATTGGCACATGTAAATACTGTGAGTAACTTAATAAACTAGATATTATTACATTATTAAGTTAAATAATGAATTTGCTGAATTGTATGTTTACTCTAAACTGTCAGCTGAAAACATTATCTAACTTATTATTTATTGGATTTGAACAAGAGAGTAATAAATTCATTTTTGATTGAAATTAGAATTTTTAAAACCAAAAGTTTACAGTTCACTGAGAGCAGAAAATGAATAACCCAGACATCCGCTATAAAATACCGGTAACCAAATTACTAAACTTATGCTTAAGGCATTTGCTCATGAAACCAATGAAACAATAACTTTTTTCAAATTGCAGTATGCATATAGCATTTCCCACTGAATTAGAGTACAATTCTGATTGTTTCACTTCCAGATGACCTGTATTTCATTTAAATAAGAAGAACCCACTGATCTTCATGCACACAAGTTTGATACGCAAAATTCCATTATAATGATATTTTAATTCAAATTTGTTTTATACCTTATTGCAATGGTTATATATATTGTTGTGTGACAAAAAGAATAATTTTAATATAAGAGATTGAAATTTACGTCAATGATACAGAAATACAAGTCTGAAGTTATCAAAGATCTTCATGGAATGTAAAAGTTTTCTTAAATGCCAGAATACCCCTTTACTTCATATTGTTTTATCAGGTTTGTAATAATTTGTGTTCATTTTGATATTTGAACCTAATTAAGGGCCAAAAAAGACCCTTTTAGTTTATATAAAAATATGAAGATGTGGTATGATTGACTAATGGACAACTCTCAATCAAATACTAAATGACTAAGAACCCAACAACTGTAGGTCAACATATGGGGGAAACCCACATCTCTCAGTAAACTATAGAAGACACTGAAATGACAAATGTAAAAATAATGTTTTCAGATTGACTGGGGAGCCTGTGCTTTGGTGTTAGCTGGTGACCTTGTGGTATTTCTGACTATACTGGGATACTTCTTTGTGTTTGGGAATGAAGATATGGACTATTCATCCTGGTGATGACACAAGCCAGAAAGTGGGATTTTATTTTTAATGCATTGATACAATATTTATATTTTAAAGTAATATTCTTGAAAGATTTTTCAAGAAACCAGATGTAATAGAAATAAGGTTTCTTGGAAAATACTGTATGTTTACCTTGTATTTATTAAGTTTGGTTCAGTGTTTCCTGTAACTTTGAATAGAATATTGTTTAAAAACAAATCAAAGTTCTCTTTGTATATGTGTTCCTAGGATTTGTTTAACACATACTTAATCAACTACAGCAAGGCTTAAACCTACTTTTACGTGATTGCTCTTTTCTTTCTAAATATCAAAATAAGGTGTTCTTTTTAAATCTTTCAAAAGACGGTATGAATTACTTTTCATAATAATGTTAAATTTTATTGTTGCATAAGGGATAAACAATGCAACCCTTCAGGAGTAACTTACAATCCCATTACAGGCAAATCAAATGCACCTAGACATTATGTTCATATAATTAAATCTGTATGTATAGGCTAGCCAAAGGAAGAAAATTATTTGTTCTTTGTGAGAAGTTTATACAGAGCTAAATTGATTCTTAAGAAAATGATTTTTTACAACAATTATACTTAATTTTAAACTCATAATACCGATTATGTCTTTATTTACCATTCTGACCAGTGTAACTAACATGTTTGACTGCTCTTTAAGTTACTCAATCCTTTCTACATGTGACCAGTGTAACTAATCATGTTTGACTGCTCTTTAAGTTACTCCTATCCTTTATACAGGTAGACCTAGTGTAACTAATCATGTTTGACTGCTCTTTAAGTTACTCTATCCTTTATACAGGTGACCAGTGTAACTAGAATCATGTTTGACTGCTCTTTAAGTTACTCCATCCTTTATACAGGACCAGTGTAACTAATCATGTTTGACTGCTCTTTAAGTTACTCCTATCCTTTAATACAGGTGACCAGTGTAACTAATCATGTTTGACTGCTCTTTAAGTTACTCCTATCCTTTATACAGGTGACCAGTGTAACTAATCATGTTTGACTGCTCTTTAAGTTACTCCTATCCTTTATACAGGTACCAGTGTAACTAATCAGTTTGACTGCTTAATTACTCCTATCCTTATAAGTCATGTAACTATCATGTTGACTCTCTTTAAGTTACTCCTATCCTTTATACAGGTACAAACAACAACAGTTTTACTGTATTTCTAGAACAGAGTATGATGTTTGTGTATTGTGATATTTTAAATAATGCTTTGACCCATTACTTCTTAAAAATTAATAAAGAATTTTGTTAAATTTTTACACCTATGTTATATAATCATGAACCATGCTCTCTTGTCAAACTACAATATTATAATAAACCAAGAACTATCACAGAGGAAACAAAAGGAAACCTTATAACATGTCAAAGTCATTATAACATTTATTATTCTAAACTATGATATAATGTCTACCTGTTTCTTATTTCTTGAGATTAAATGTTCAGCTTTGTGTATAGCTAGAGCCATTGTCAACAATAACGCATATTTGTATTGATGCATACATGTAGGTTTAGTATATTTTTTTTCTGATTTCATGTTTTGTTTTTATTGAATATTTATTGAACTCTTGTTTTGATTATTGCTTGTTACTGTAAACCCTTTACAACCTATTTCACAGCGATTTAATTGTAAAATTAACTGGATGAAGGTAGAAAAGGAAAAATTAAAGTTTAACATATTTGCAACCTCTTATATTCATGGAAGTTGCGAAAAAATAAATCTCTCACCAAAAATTAGTGGTTTACAGTCCAAGGAATACTTATCACATGACTGTACATAAACTGATATGATACAAGATATATTTGTATCCTACATCATCTATCAAAAAGAGACCTAGCTTTTTGTTTGATAAACTTGTGTTGTTGGATATTATTTACATTCACTCATTTATAGAAATTCATTTTTATCAAAATTTCTTAAATTTGCACCATGTTAGAATTTGTTTTAGATTTGAATTGCAAAGTTTGTAAAATTATTGAGGATTTTATTTATTGATTTCCACAAAATTGCTTAATTACAGATGTTTAGATGTATCCAATATAATAAAATAAGAAATTGTAGAAAGAATTATGAAATAAGTAAATAATTAATTCCTTGTATAGTGTATTGGTGCAATCATTGTATATATATGTATTTTTCATGACTTATGTAATTTATTGTGTATATATGTCATTCTTTCTCATTCCTTGTCATTCAGTCACAGATTTTATATTTCAATTATCTACAGTAGAAAAAAAAGACAAAAACTATGAAAAATGAGTCTTACAAGCAAACATGTAAAAATAAATTGGTTTACATGGAAACCACCATTAAAATAGAATAGCTATCCTGAAAAGCAATTTAAAGAAATAAATTGAAAATTTTTGTGTACCGCATACACAACCATAGTTGCTGACTCAAATTGCCTTCAATGTATTCTTAATGAAACCTTATTTTCTCCACAATTCATACATATTGAAAGCATTTGTCTATATTTTATAGCAGTGTTCAAGGAATATAGCATTTTTTATTAACTATAATTCTAACCTTTTCACTTCTAACTTAAACTTAATATTTGCCTATAATGGGTGAAACCACCGATTTTAATGTTTTGATGTTGTATAATATTCATGATTGTTATTTGTTTAATATTTATAGTAATGTGTCAATCATTTATAGAGGAGAAATTAAATTTTATGCAATTTACTTCGTTTTTTCTTTGATAACCATATTATATGTTGTACGTCAAACCCTGTTGAAATTGGCAGTCATTGAATAGGCATGAAAGTAAAATATATGACTGATTGGCACTGCAAAGGACTATACATATAGGAGCAACCCACAAGATTTAAAATGAACACATATGAAAATGGACAAGTTACAATCAAAATAGTTTAAATAAGGTTATTAAAAAGAACAAAAACAAGACTGCACATGCTGAAATGTCTCGCCTTCTTTACTAACCATTGATATTATATTGATAGTTCTAAATATAGAGCTGTAATTCAGTGGTTGTCATTTGTTTATGTGTTACATATTTGTTTTTCGTTCATATTTTTATATAAATAAGGCCATTAGTTTTCTCATTTGAATTGTTTTACATTGTCATATCAGGGCCTTTTATAGCTGACTATGCGGTATGGGCTTTGCTCATTGTTGAAGGCGGTATGGTGACCTATAGTTGTTAATGTCTGTGTCATTTTGGTCTCTTGTGGACAGTTGTCTCATTGGCAATCATACCACATCTCCTTTATAGCTCACCTGGCCCAAAGATGGCCGCCATCAGGGGACTTAGTTTAACATAGGACCCTATGGGAAATGCATACAAAATGACTTGTTTTTGAAAACCACTGAATGGAATGAAACCAAACATGGCATGAATGTTCCTTATGAGGTGTTGACCAAGTGTTGTTACTATGTTGCCAATCCATCATCCAAGATGGCCGCCAGCGGGGGACTTAGTTTGACATAGGACCCTATGGGAAATGCATACAAATGACTTCTTTTAGAGAACCACTGAATGGAATGAAACCAAACATAGCATGAATGTTCCTTATGAGATGCTGACCAAGTGTTGGTACTTTGTAGTCTATCCAACTTCCAAGATGGCAGCCAGTGGGGTGACTTGGTTTAACACAGGACCTTATGGAACATGCATACAAATGACTTCTTTTAGAGAACCACGGAATGGAATGAAACCAAACATAGCATGAATGCTTTTTATGAGGTGTGGCCCAAGTGTTGTTACTTTGTAGCAGATCCATCATCCAAGATGGCCACCAGCAGGGGACTTGGTTTGACATAGGACCCTATGGAACATGCATACAAATGACTTCTTTTAGAGAACCACGGAATGGAATGAAACCAAACATAGCATGAAAGCTCCTTTCCTAATCAGGTGCTGGCCAAGTGTTGTTAATTTGTAGCCAAATTTTTTTTTTTATAATTTCCAAAACCCAAGTAGAGTCAGGTGAGTGATACAGCCTCTTGAGAGCCTCTAGTTTATATTTACTACAAAAATCAAATTAACTTAATCCAAGAAAATGAGGTCAAAGGTTGGATAAACTAAACCGGAAATACATGTACAACTTACAATCATTCCATACACCTAATACATGTAGTTGACCTTTTGCATATCTTAGACTTAACATTGTTCAATGAACTATGAAATGAGGTCAAGGTCAGATGAACCCTGCCAGACAGACATGTTTACCCTACAATCATTACCTGGTATAAATATAAAAAAAATGACCTTTTGGTTATATTATCTAAAAAAATAATTAACCATAAAAATGTGGTCCTTGTCAGCTAATAATTGACAGACATATACAACTAGCAATCATTCCATAATCCAAATATAGTTGTCCTATTTATAAAAGTATTAGAAATATAGATTATAGATAAAAAAAAAAACCCAAGAACTTAACATTGAGCAATAAATCTTAGAAATGAGGTCAGTCAAATAAAACATGTCAGACAGATGTCACATGTATATCTTAAAATATTTTCATTCACCAAATATAGTTGATCAATTTCTTAGAACATACCCCTTCTCGTCCAATGAAAAGTCAGTTTTTTGCCCTCTAATTTTCATAGTACATGGTTTTCTATGCACTATGAAATGCTATACATGAATGACTTTTCATTGTCAGTTAATTATGAAAGTGAACTCTTAAAAGCTGCACTAACGAAGTGTACAATCCCCTAAGGCATTTTCCTTGGGATGAAAGAGCAAGATAAAAATAAAAACATTTTGAATTTTGCAAAATTTCATTCATTTTCTCATGGTACACATAATACAATACACAAAAAAAAAAATGGTAAGGATAAATAAAATATTTATTTAATTTATATACCTTACATTTGAGGGCATTATTTTTCTTTCTTTCAAAAACAAAAACACAATGCCAGACTGCTGATATATAAAGCAAGGGTTGTTTTCGGAGAAACGCAATACATTTAAATTTAGAAGTAAGCATTTAATGTTGAATGGTCTGAATTGAAATATTCATACAGAGAAAAAATCAAATTCCAAAAAGAGGATTTATATAATATTGTGTTGCTTTTAAAAATAAAAAAAAATATAAAGATATATGAGTATTAAAATTTACCTGAAGCAGAAATAAAACAATTTATCCTTCACAAACTATGTCCGTGCTATTTCATTTCATTCATTGAAATGATCATTAATTACCTATGTTTTATATTTAGTTTATTATTAAAAGTGAACTCTTATTTAGGTTTGAATATTACAATGGGAAAGGATAGTTTTGTAAGGTCACTCGAAAGTGTAAATATGTTCTAAATTGGTCAGACAATACTTGGTCATGTTTTATGAAGATTTAAGCCCTCGGCCAAGTATTGTCTAACCTATAAATATAGTATAAGATAAACAGACCAAAACACAAAAACATAACTTTACTACTGAACCATGAAAATTATGTCAAGGTCAGATGAAACCAGCCAGTTGAACATCTACACCTCACAATCATTCCATACACCAAACATAGTGGACCTATTGCATAGGGTATCAGAAAAATAAACCAAAGCACACAAACTAAACTATTACAACTGAAACATGAAAATGAGGCCATAGTCAGATGACACTTGTCAGTTGAACATGTACACCTTATAATCGTTCCATATGCCAAATATAGAAGACCTATTGCTTACAGTATCCAAGACATTGAAATGACCACCAACTTGACCTTGTTCACTGATCCATGAAATGAGGTTGAGGTTAAGTGAAAACTGTCTGACGGGCATGAGGACCTTGCAAAGTATGTACATACCACATAAAGTTACTCATAATGAGAGAGAAATTAAGAATACCAAAAATCTATAAACTCTTTTTTTGAAGTAGTCACTGAACCATGAAAATGAGATCAAGGACGATGGACTTCATAACATAAGGCATCTATATACAAAGTATGAAGGATCCAGGTATTATACCTTCTGAAATATTTAGCTTTTATGAAGTGAGCTTACAGCAGAAATTGCAGGTTCAACAAAAAAGAAAGTCCTGATTTTTAGTCCCTTAGAAAAATGTGACAAAATTTTCATACCCAGACCAAATGTTCAAAAACATACTGTAAATCCAATTTATTTTCTTGGGTACCAATTAAAATGGATTGACAAAAATTTTCATTTTTGTGGTTATGCTCAAGTTAACATACAAACCTGTGATTTATTATTACTTTTTGTGCATTAAAATTCATAGTCACCTTTACACAAGAAATCCATGAAAATTAAATAATTTTGAATCCACAATATTTGGTAAACAGTAAGGTGATGAGTGATGAATCTTGGAATAATCTCATGGTAATGTATAAAACATGATAAAGAATTTCAAGAAGCTATGGTTAGTAGTTTCCAAGAAAATGTGACTAAAGTTTCATGCATGGCCATTATATGCAAGAATACTTTAGTTTACAAAAAGTTGATAAGTTGTGAATTTGCAAATTGCATTATCCAGTAGAGCATGCTAACATGAAGCTTAATACAAAATTTCAGAAGGCTCTGATTTATAGTTCCTGCCAAAATAAACAAAGATAGATAGAAAGCAAGAGGTTGAACAGGTATAACCACTGTTCCTTTCTGAGATAAGTTTTAAAATCTTCCTCAGTATAATTCCATTTTATATATCATGATCTTGCATCAGTCTAAAAACTTTATTATAATATTAAAATATAACAAATTGACTAAATGTTAGATGTTTATTGTTCAGCAGGAAGTATTACAACTATAATTTAAACAAACTACACATACAAAATAAATGGACACATACTATTCAGTTTATTATGTCTCAGATCTTATAACACTTTTTCATTACAACCTATGTTGATAATATTTCAGAAATGAACATCATTTAGAAACCTTTAATGAGTAAGTCATGATGATGAAGATGATGATTGTTCCACTAGTTCTGCTACATTATGAAGTCTACAAGCAATGTCTTTTTGTAAAGGTCTTTGTAAGGGGTGGGCTAATAACTGTGACATTTGGTCATAAAATTTTGTAGGATTTCTAGCTGCTTCAAATATGTAAGACATTCCCTTCTCATCAAAGTCACAAAGGCTGTCAAAAATCATCTACAGTATAAACATAAACAATTAGGATGACATTTTATATAAAGTCTATACAAAATTGAATAGTGAATAGTCCAATTATTCTATTTGAATATCGTGTCTATCTATTATATGGATATCAGGTAAATTGACATTATTTTGTTGTTGTTGTTGATAAATTGATTGTTGGTGTTTAACTCCAATAACAATCCCTGGCAGTATTAAGGATTTGTTGATTGAAGCCATTATCTTCTTTATAAGCAGAATATTTCTTCAAATTTCTTTAATTTTGCAAGGCTATTTTTTAGTGCTTCTTAGCTTTTATGTGTAATTTTACTTTTTCTGTTAAAGATTATACAACTCTTGTTGCTTTGTGGAGTTTTTGTTTTTCAATTCTAGTTTAACACTACTTTAATCTTTGAAAAATTGTGCAAGGATAATAAAATTTGAGCCATTTCATGTATAATTTTACATTTTGTTCAACATTGAAAAAAAATCCTAATTTTAGGGATGGCAACTTGGAGAACTACCTCATTTTGCTAAGTCCATTTATAACAATAGTGTTCGTACCTCACATTTATTTTCTTCTGATGGAGCTTCATGTATATACATCACATCAACAAAGAAATATGGTGATGAATCAAGCTGTTTGAAAGACTGCAAAAAATTGAAATACACAAATAAAATAATAATTGAACGATAGATATAAGAAGATATGGTGTGAGTTGCAATGAGACAATTCTTCATCCAAGTCACAATTTGTAAAAGTAAACCTTTATAGGTCAAAGCATGATATATGCTTTTATTTTGATCCTGGGCAATAGCAATATCATGTATAAAAAAGACAAGAGTGCACACACTGAAATGTCTCACCTTCTTTACTAATCATTGATATTATGTTGATAGTCCTAAGTATAAAGCTTTATTACAACTGTCACATAAACTTAACGTTAACCAAGATAGCTAAACAAAGACCAATGAACAATGAAAATGAGGTCAAGGTCAGATGAACCATGCCAGGCAGACATGTACAGCTAACAAAGCTTCCATACAACAAATATAGTTGACCTACTACTTATAGTTTAAGAAAAATAGACCAAAACACAAAAACTAAACACTGTGCAATGAACTGTGCAATTGAGGTCAATCATGGTCAAATAAAACCTGCGGGACTGACATATAGGTCATAATATATTTTCATACACCAAATATAGTTGACCTTTGGCATATAATATTAGATAAAAAGACCAAAACTTAAAAACTTAACTTTGACCACTGAACCATGAAAATGAGGTCAAGGTCAGATGACATCTGCCCGCTAGATATGTACACCTTACAATCATTCCATACAACAAATATAGTAGACCTATTGCATAAAGTATGAGAAAAACAGACCAAAACACAAAAACTTAACTATAACCACTGAACCATGAAAATGAGGTCAAGGTCAGATGACACCTGCTAGTTGGACATGTACACCTTCCAGTCCTTCCATACACCAAATATACTAGCCCTATTGCTTATAGTATCTGAGATATGGACTTGACCACCAAAACTTAACCTTGTTCACTGATCCATGAAATGAGGTCGAGGTCAAGCGAAAACTGTCTGACGGGCATGAGGACCTTGCAAGGTACGCACATACCAAATATAGTTATCCTATTACTTAAAATAAAAGAGAATTCAACATAACAAAAATTCTGAACTTTTTTTTCAAGTGGTCACTGAACCATGAAAATGAGGTCAAGGACATTGGACATGTGACTGACGGAAACTTCGTAACATGAGGCATCTATATACAAAGTATGAAGCATCCAGGTCTTTCACCTTCTAAAATATAAACCTTTTAAGAAGTTAGCTAACGCCGCCGTCGTAGCCGCCGCATCACTATCCCTATATCGAGCTTTCTGCAACAAAAGTTGCAGGCTCGACAAAAAGTAAAAATGAAGGTTTTGTAAAGATGGTAAGCTGGATGAAGTTGCATGTTTTATTGTATAATTTATGTTTAATTACAAATGGTGATAACATAATTTCAAAGAAAATTATCTTCTGGACAATATATCAAAATAACATTATGTTGGTGGACACAATTTACTGTAAAAATAGTGTTGGTGGACATAATTTAATAGCTGACAATATTTAATTCTACACATTCAAGTATGCATTATAAAAATCAAGGAAAAGTGATGGTACAAAAAAAAGGTACTACTGATGAGAGAAAAAAACACATGAAAAAGCAAAAAATAACAAGAAATTTATTTTCGTACCTCTTTATTTCTGAATTCTATTGGACAATGTGATCGGCCATAAATCATTAAAACACGAACAATATATGGTGGTGGGGTAACAGAAACATCTCCTTCCACTGCAGGTAAATCTAATCTCTTCAATCTAAAATATGTATAAGTATCTAATTAATAGTCACTTCTTAACTGTCATTTAACATATGAATATCCGATAAAAAAACAAATTGGGACATTTTACATATTTCTTTGACATTAATATAATTTTCATTAGACCTATATGTTGACTGAACCATAATCCCTCAAGCTACATTGGATATAAAAAAGAAGATGTGGTATCATTACCAATGATACAACTCTTCACAAGAGACCAAATGACACAGAAATTAACAACTATAGGTCACTGTATGACCTTCAACAATGAGAAGCAACTCCAAGACTTGTAGGCAGACTCTGTCTTTTGAGTGGTTAAATATTTAGCAAACTTACAAAACATCAAATAATGCTGATGCGTCAAATGTTTCACAGGCTATTGTATCTAATAGTATCTCATCTTCGAAGAACGACAGAATTTCTTTTGGATTTGATGTAAAATCTCTCACCTGAATAGTATAAAAAACAAATTATTGCAAATCAAAAGATAAAAGTCAATGTGGTTTCTGGAAATGACAAATATATGACTAGAATCAACAATGTAAGTTTTTAGTAATGGGATATGACAAATAAATGACTAGAATCAACAATGTAAGTTCTTAGTAATGGGATACTGCATCTACTGAATGCTTTGCAATAATAAAAACAAATCAAATATTTCTGAATTTACAGTAAATGCAGATTATAGAGAAAATCATTTGACTATATATGAATGACAAAGCATTAGTGTAAATAAAATGGATGGTGAAAATATTCCATGTCACTGTATAAAATCTTTCTTGGCAAATTAAATGTGTTCCTCTAAGGGGAAATAACTCATACAAATCAATCTCTAACTACAGAGTAAATTAAAGTTCAATTCTTCTTGAATAATTGATAGGTCTTTCCTTCCATTTTCTTTTAATTATACTGTCATAAATAAAAATATCATATATATTGATTGATTAATTTATTGATTAGTTGGTTAATTGGTTTATTAATTAAACACTTGATATAGGGTCTCTTGAAACAAGCGAAAAAAAAGAGACCTTGGATTCCGTATTAAACACATGAAACGGAAACATGCATTGATTGATTGGTTGGCTGGTTAAACACGTTGGTTGGTTAGTTAAATACGTTTGTCAAACATGTTGGTTAAACACGTTGGTTAAACATGTTGGTTAAACACATTGGTTGGATAGGCTCAATTAAAACGAGCGAAAAAAAACCTTGGATCCCGTATGAAACACATGAAACGTGACATGCATTGATTGATTGGTTGGTTGGTTGGTTGGTTGTGTTAAACACGTTGGTTAGTTAGTTAAACACATTGGTTAAACATGTTGGTTAAACACGTTGGTTAAACACGTTGGTTGGATATGCTCAATTAAAACAAGCAAAAAAAAACCTTGGATCCCGTATGAAACACATGAAACGTGACATGCATTGATTGATTGATTGGTTGGTTAAACACGTTGGTTAAACATGTAGGTTAAACACGTTGGTTAAACATGTTGGTAAAACACGTTGGTTAAACACGTTGGTTGGATAGGCTCAATTAAAACAAGCGAAAAAAAAACTTGGATCCCGTATGAAACACATGGAACGGAAACATGCATTGATTGATTGATTGATTGATTGGTTGGTTGATTAAACACGTTGGTTAAACATGTTGGTTAAACATGTTGGTTAAACACGTTGGTTAAACACGTTGGTTGGATAGGCTCAATTAAAACGAGCGGAAAAAAAAACCTTGGATCCCGTATGAAACACATGAAACGGAAACATGCATTGATTGATTGATTGGTTGGTTGGTTAAACACGTTGGTTGATTGATTGGTTGGTTGGTTAAACATGTTGGTTAAACATGTTGGTTGGTTAAACACGTTGGTTGGTAAAACACGTTGGATAGGCTCAATTAAAACAAGCGGGGAAAAAATCTTGGATCCCGTATTAAACACATGAAACGGAAACATGCATTGATTGATTGGTTGGTTATTCACGTTGGTTGGTGAAATAAACACGTTGGTTAAACATATTGGTTAAACACGTTGGTTAAACACGTTGGTTGGATAGGCTCAATTAAAAGAAGCGAAAAAAAAACTTGGATCCCGTATGAAACACATGAAACGGAAACTTCATTGATTGATTGATTGATTGATTGATTGATTGATTGATTGATTGATTGATTGATTGATTAATTGATTGATTGGTTGGTTGGTTAAACACGTTGGTTAAACATGTTGGTTAAACATGTTGGTTAAACACGTTGGTTGGATAGGCTCAATTAAAACAAGCGGGAAAAAAACTTGGATTCCGTATGAAACACATGAAACGGAAACATGCATTGATTGATTGATTGATTGATTGATTGATTGGTTGGTTGGTTAGTTGGTTAAACACGTTGGTTAAACATGTTGGTTAAACACGTTGGTTAAACACGTTGGTTGGATAGGCTCAATTAAAACAAGCGGGAAAAAAACTTGGATTCCGTATGAAACACATGAAACGGAAACATGCATTGATTGATTGATTGATTGATTGATTGATTGATTGATTGGTTGGTTGGTTAGTTGGTTAAACACGTTGGTTAAACATGTTGGTTAAACACGTTGGTTAAACACGTTGGTTGGATAGGCTCAATTAAAAATAGCGAAAAAAAACCCGGGATCCCATATGAAACACATGAAACGGAAACATGCATTGGTTGGTTAAACACGTTGGTTGGTTGAACACATTGGTTAAACACGTTGGTTAAACACGTTGGTTAAACACGTTGGTTAAACATGTTGATTGGTTAAACACGTTGGTTGGTAAAACACGTTGGATAGGCTCAATTAAAACAAGCGGGACAAAAATCTTGGATCCCGTATTAAACACATGAAACGGAAACATGCATTGATTGATTGATTGATTGATTGGTTGGTTAAACACGTTGGTTGGTTAGTTAAACACGTTGGTTAAACATGTTGCTTAAACACGTTGATTGGTTAAACACGTTGGAAAGGGTCAATTAAAACAAGCGAAAAAAAGAGACCTTGGATCCTGTATTAAACACAGGAAACGTGCATTGATTGATTGATTGATTGCTTGATTGCTTGATTGATTGATTGATTGATTGATTGATTGATTGATTGATCGATTCATTGATTCATTCATTGATTCATTGATTGATTGATTGATTGGAATTCAAACACACATAAAACTGTTGAAATAGTGCCAAAAACACATAATTTGATGACCTTGACCTTTGACCTTGTGACCTTCGTCAAGGTCATTGCTCCACAAGGTCATTGCAAAAGAGCGTATGGGTCAAGGACCTTTTGTTTAAGAGTTTTGCCTAAAAATAGCTTTTTAAAAACCATTAATGGGAGTTATGTCCCTTACATGATGGTAAAATCAATATAGTCATAAGGTAAAAAAGTTGCCCCTTGAAGTACCAATCATTTTTCACTGCTTAATTTTTCTGTATCTATAACCGTTCAATAGTTATAGGGAAATGAAAAACTTTTGAAAATCTAAAATATGACCTTGAACTTTGACCTTGACCTATATTTTCAAGTTTTGGTCAAATGAACTCAAATCTGAAGACCCGCAGTCTTTACGACTTACGGTTCATGAGATTTATATGCATATCGAAAATTCAAATATTCAAGGGGAAATAACTCCTATAATAAGTCACCGGATCGCTTCGGTTAAAATTATTTGAACTTGTATCATTTGGCAAGGAACATTTAAAAAAAAACCATTTGCCGCTAAGTCTTATAGTTTATGAGATATAGCGATAACATTGTTTTTTGTAATTAGGGAGATAACTCCTATAAAGTAAATAGTACACTTCGGTGCCCCTTTTACAAGATAGCTTTTATTAACCCGATACTTGATACCAAAGATCATTTTGATATCTTGCGTACTTTTATCACCGATTAACTTTGAAAAACGGCGGAAGAAAAAGAATAATAATAATAATAATAATAATAAACAAACGAAATACAGTAAGGTCTTTCCATTTAAGAAAGGAAAGACCTTAATTAAAGAATTGGAATTTAGACAAATGTGAAACATACATTTTTTTTTTATTTTAGCAATAATAATCTTCTTACCCATTTTGCTGAATTATGTAGAATGACTAGAGAATATTCATGTAATTTATTTATTCTTGATTTACTATGAAGAAAAAATCCTAAGGCTCTTTTTACCAGTTTAAGTGGTGTCCATTTATCACTGAAAATAAAAAAAATAAACCAGAATGACATCCTATTTAATATAAAATATTTAAAATTCATAAAAAAACAACTTATCAACTTAGCCGTTAGTTTTCTCGTTTGAATTGTTTTACATTGTCATTTCGGGGCCTTTTATAGCTGACTATGCGGTATAGGCTTTGTTCATTGTTGAAGGCCTTACGGTGACCTATAGCTGTTAATTTCTGTGTTATTTTGGTCTATTGTGGAGAGATGTCTCAT
This sequence comes from Mytilus edulis, assembly GCA_019925275.1. NCBI lineage: Eukaryota > Metazoa > Mollusca > Bivalvia > Mytilida > Mytilidae > Mytilus > Mytilus edulis. Next base: position 138,673,046 of record CM034349.1, read on the forward strand.
TGGCAATCATACCAAATCTTCTTTTTTATATTATCAACACAAAATATTATACCCTCCAATGTTAAATTATATCCAAGGAAACTGTTGTATTTTTTGGCTAACTGTTAGTGCTGATAAATACCAACTCAGTTCTGGACATATAGGCTAACTGTCAGTGCTGAACCTATATATAGACTTTCTGTCAGTGCTGAACCTATATATAGGCTAACTATCAGTGCTGAACCTATATATAGGCTTACTGTCAGTACTGAACCTATATATAGGCTAACTGTCAGTGCTGAACCTATATATAGGCTTACTATCAGTGCTGAACCTATATATAGACTTTCTGTCAGTGCTGAACCTATATATAGGCTAACTGTCAGTGCTGAACCTATATATAAGCTTAATGTCAGTTCTGAACCTATATATATGCTTACTGTCAGTGCTAAACCTATATAAAAGGCTTACTGTCAGTGCTGAACCCATATATATGCTAACTGTCAGTGCTAAACCTATATAAAGGTTTACTGTCAGTGCTGAACCTATATATATATATGTATATGCTTACTGTCAGTGCTGAACATATATATAGGCTAATGGTCAGTGCTGAACCTATATATAGGCTAACTGTCAGTGCTGAACCTATATATAGGCTTACTGTCAGTGCTGAACCTATATATATGCTTACTGTCAGTGCTGAACCTATATATATATGCTTACTGTCAGTGCTGAACCTATATATAGACTACTTGTCAGTACTGAACCTATATAGATATGCTTACTGTCAGTGCTGAACCTATATAAAGGCTTACTGTCAGTGATGAGCCTATATATATACTTACTGTCAGTGCTGAACCTATATATAGGCTAACTGTCAGTGCTGAACCTATATATATGCTTAGTCAGTGCTGAACCTATATATATGCTTAGTCAGTGCTGAACCTATATATATATGCTTACTGTCAGTGTTGAACCTATATATAGACTTTCTGTCAGTGCTGAACCTATATATAGGCTAACTGTCAGTGCTGAACCTATATATAAGCTTAATGTCAGTTCTGAACCTATATATATGCTTACTGTCAGTGCTAAACCTATATAAAAGGCTTACTGTCAGTGCTGAACCCATATATATGCTAACTGTCAGTGCTAAACCTATATAAAGGTTTACTGTCAGTGCTGAACCTATATATATATATGTATATGCTTACTGTCAGTGCTGAACATATATATAGGCTAATGGTCAGTGCTGAACCTATATATAGGCTAACTGTCAGTGCTGAACCTATATATAGGCTTACTGTCAGTGCTGAACCTATATATATGCTTACTGTCAGTGCTGAACCTATATATATATGCTTACTGTCAGTGCTGAACCTATATATAGACTACTTGTCAGTACTGAACCTATATAGATATGCTTACTGTCAGTGCTGAACCTATATAAAGGCTTACTGTCAGTGATGAGCCTATATATATACTTACTGTCAGTGCTGAACCTATATATAGGCTAACTGTCAGTGCTGAACCTATATATATGCTTAGTCAGTGCTGAACCTATATATATGCTTAGTCAGTGCTGAACCTATATATATATGCTTACTGTCAGTGTTGAACCTATATATAGACTAATTGTCAGTGCTGAACCTATATAGATATGCTTACTGTCAGTGCTGAACCTATATAAAGGCTTACTGTCAGTGCTGAACCTATATATAGGCTTACTGTCAGTGCTGAACCTATATATAGGCTTACTGTCAGTGCTATAAACTAACTCAATTCTGAACCTATATGCTTACTGTCAGTGCTAATATATACACATGGAAAAAAGTATTGCAACACCTTGATTTGTTAAAACTTGAAAAATCAGCCTCTTTTTTTGGGATGAAATATCATAAAATATGTGTATAATATTATTGAAACATAGTTTATGATAACATTGGCATTGAAACGAACAAACAATGTTTGAAAAAAAAATGATTTATATAACCACAATTTTAATAACAAAATGAAGTGTTTTTTGTACAAAAAAATGCATTTTACAACTTTTACTGTAGTCGAACTTTACAATGTCAGACATTTCAAAATTAATCTTCAGATGACTGTTCACATCATGGTTGATCGTTACATGCGAAAGAATTAGTACTTTGTGCGCAGCCTCCATTCAAACGTATAACCGCATCTTAACGTCTTCTGATTCCTGCCATAAATCGACTAATTTGTTGCTAAGGTAGCAGCAACCATTTCTGATGAAGGGCATTGTTTATTTCATGATGTGTTTGAACTGGGGTGTCCTTTCGCGCACTTTCCGCCCAATAGCGTCCCATATATGCTCGATATGGTTCAAAGTCGGGCTACGATCGGGCCAAGGAAGATGAACCAAATTCCATTTGAACATTGGATCTTCCTCCACGATGCTAATTTCCAACTTTGGCGAGCTCTGCACTACATTAGATACGGAAAACTGTGTGTCTGTTCGTTAGCAAAGGTCTCCGAAATGGTCTTATCGCACGATAACAAGTAGCGATGAGTTGATCTCGAACAGTTCTTGTTAAAAGGCTCCTGTATGGCCACCACTCTCTTTTTAGGATTGTCTTGTAAGCAATGGGTTTCCTTCTGACCAACCTTCATTATGCTTGATTTTCTCTAGCAAATGGTATAGGAGGTCTTCATTATCTCGGAAGGTCTTTAACAGCGTTTATTGCCTGATTTTTATTCTCAAAACGACTTATAGTGGAATGGTGATGACCAACAATACGTGCAAATGTTACAGCGACATCCCTGCTTCTCTTATGCTGATAATCTGCCATCTTGCTGCAGTTAAGAGTTGTCAGGGACCCATTACAAGGTGTCAATCACATAACTTTAAAAACTTGTTTATTTAAAGTGTTGAAAACAATGAGGGTAAAAACATCTGTTTTGCTGTTTACGGGTACAGTAGCTACATGTGCACATAAAAACTTATCGAGTCGATATTTATTGATTAAACTCAGGTGATACTTAAATAATGTTTAACTAGTTCTATCTTACCAAATTATATCACAAAAAAATATAGAGTGTTTTTTTTAATTTCAATTTCAATTTGGTGTTGCATTACTTTTTTCCATGTGTATATATACCAACTCAATTATAAGCCTATATGATTACTGTCAGTGTTGATATATATTGTGGATAATTGTCTCAATGGCAATTATACTACAAAAAAAACCTGAATCTATTTATAAAAGCTTATATACATACCCAGCTCTAGATCTAAATGTCACTTTGTCCATTTCTGAACTGAGGTCTACACATATCACCTATATTCAGAAAAAAAAATCCTAATTAGAAACTTCCAAATATTCAAATATGTATAGTGTTTACATAAACATAAGTTTACATTTGCTATTGTCATGTTAGGTAAGGTTACTAATTTTTAGCCACATTACCTCTAATGGGACAAAAATGAATGCATTACTTAAATAAAATGTTGCTTCTTATCAAGTTACAACTTTGAACTACTATCTTTGAACATTTTTTGCTCTTTTGAGGGACTGTAGTCTGAAGCTCTTTAACACATTCCCTGTTTCCATTTACCAAAAATATAAAGCATTATATTGTGTTATCATGTGTTCAAAATGAGTGATTAATCACTTCATCAATGTATGAATCTTAAATGCTAGTGTAATAAATCCTGCTTAACAGTAACTAGTGAGTAGTGTAATCATTCCTGGTTCAAATCATTAAAATGTGAACATTCTGTGGATGAAAAACACTAGTTTACTTGTAAATTTTTACATAAATCAGCTATGTAAGTTTAAGTTAATTCAAATACCCCCCAAAAATACAAAGCCACATTTTTTTTATATATTTCTACTTCAAAAAACTCTTTAAAATCTTATCAAGAGTGGTGGAGAATTTACACTGGACACAGATTAGAAACCCTAGTGAATTTTTGTTGGTGGATCAAGAACACTAGGAATTTTCATCCTCTGGATAAAGCACACTGGCGGAATCAAATCACTGTTACAGATGCGCCTTCTATTTGGTAAATGACGTCATAAAGGTGTGCAATACTAATTGACAATCTTTTTCAGTGAAGACATGATTCTAGAAATGACTTATTAGACGTCAACTTCATCAAAAACTACCTTGACCAAAAACTTTAACCTG